>AWOL01S0002392.1:160390-173225 GCA_000715115.1 Nicotiana otophora
CCCCCCCTTCCCCATGTCACCCTGTTTCCGCCTCAGTCTCAAAGAAAAATAAAAACTAAAAGAGTAGGGAATGGTTATCTTAAGTGCAACATGAATTGAGAAAAACTGAACGTTTTCTTTTTCTGGTAAAGGGGTTGCTCTGATGGTAAGCAACCTCCACTTCCAACCAAGAGGTTGTGAGTTCGAGTCACCCCAAGAGCAAGGTGGGGAGTTCTTGGAGGGAAAGATGCCGAGGGTCTATTGGAAACAGCCTCTCTACCTCATGGTAGGGGTAAGGTCTGCGTACACACTACCCTCCCCAGACCCCACTTAGTGGGATTAAACTGGGTTGTTGTTGTTATTTTCTAGTACAGAATCGATGCTGAACTCTGATATGAAAGTGCATTATTGACTATTGATATATCATTTGTTGCAAAAAATTTCATTATTATTGTAGAGGTAAATAGATTCTCCTAAGTGAGCTATCTCATTTAGATTTTGTTTCAACCTTTCTTGAGCAGGTAGCTTTATGTGTGCTTACTTGTATTTAGCTTTTTAGGCCTGATCGTGTTTATATTTATTTAAATCTTGCAGAACCTCCATCGGGTGGAGTTATATTTTCTCCCTTCCTCTCTCTACGTGTGTGAGGAATTGCATGTCACTGTCTTTCAGTGGCTTTTTCAAGCTTTTCTTGCTGTGTCCTTTCCTTTATCATTCTCGTTAGAACTAAGGAGGGTCCTTAAGCTTCTCCATTACATAGTATTCTGCATCTCCACCAACAATAAAACATTTTACTGAAGTAGCCTATGCAGCTAGCTAATCGGTCTTGTTGCTGATGCAGTGGCAGCAATGATCAGACAACAAAGTTTTGGTGCAGAAATAGGCCTGGGGATCCAGCTCGTGATAAATTCAATTTGGGACAGCAAGGTTTTACTAATTCCTGTCCGTGTAAATGTTATCTTTAATTTTTTTATGCTAGTTATTGTGCTTCAGATTGTGTACCAGTGTTATCAAAGGCGAAAAGCGCAAAAAAGCTCTAAGGTCCATTGGGGTTTTAAGTGCAAAGCGCAAATAAAGCGTGGGCTTTAATGAAAAAAGGCTCAACTGGAGAAAAAGTAAAAATATGTATATGTAGTCCAAGACCAATAATTACAAGCATAAATAACAAATATATGGACAAATAAATTGAAACAAAATTACGATAAAGTGAAATATGAATTGTTTAGTGTCGCTTTTTCGGGATCACACTCGTTGGCAAGGAAAATTATGCCTTAGAGCCTTGATGTGACACTGAAGCGCCCACAAAACGAGGCGAAGCGCCCACAAAACGAGGCGAAGCGCTCAACATGTTTTGAGCCTCGCTTCAGGGCTTAAGCGCACTTTAAGCGCGCCTTTGACAACACTGTTGTGTACCAGTTTGTTGTACATATATCGAGATTCGAGAGCATAGGGCTTTGTAGTCGTGGGGTAAAATCAGCTTTGATTTTAAAGAAATTCTTGAAATATTATAATCTTTCTTTTTCTGTAGTCATCGTTAATATTCTTAGTTTGACTCACTTTCAACTACCAAAGTATACTTCTTTTAAATAGCCTCAGCACAGGTTTTGTGGTTGATTTCAGGTTTGGGTGATCAAAACAATGTTCTTGGTCGCATGCCTGGTAATTTTCCAGGTCCTGAGCCCCCATCAACTCCTGGAGCATTTGCCTCTGGCTTGTTACGAACTGAGGGTACAATACCTGGAGTTGGAGCTGCATTGCCACTATCGCTTGATTCATCTCAAGGAGAACAGAAGTCTTCCATGCCAGTTTCAATGCCTATAGGAGCTCCCCCTCTTCCTCCTGGTCCACATCCATCTCTTCTTGCGGGTAATCAGCAGCAAGCATATCAACAAAACATGCAGCAAGCGCAGCACCAGCAATCACTACCTCAACAAATGACTTCTCATCCTTTGCAACCATCGAATTTGCCACAGCTACAGCCTCCACATATGCCTCTAATGCCACATCCTCATTTGCCTCGGCCACCACACCAACTACAACAAGTAAACATGCCTGGCCTTCCGTCTTCAATGCCAGGTTCTGGACCCATCCAAGCAATGCCTATCCCTGGTCCAATGGTATGTATCATATTTCTGCGGGTTTTTGTGTCTATTTGCAGATGCATCTTCTTTCCCTTTTTTCCTGTAGATGTGCCGTGCATATCTTGATTCATCACCTCCGTGGTGCATCTTTAAGTGTAATGCTCTTGCTAATCAAATGGAAATAAATAAGCGTTAATGTATTTTTCGTGTAACATGCATTCTGATTTGTATCTCTGTATTTATGTTTGCTTATCTTGATAGATTCTGAATTCATTTTCATTCGAACTCCCCCCTTTTAGTGAGAAGCCTCTTCTTCTCTGTAGATTTTCCAGATTCAAAAGGCAGCCTGGTGCACAAAGCATCCGGCATTCACGTAGGGTCGGGAAAGGGCCGCACCCCTAGTGGTGTGATGTAGGCAGCCTACCCTAATGCAAGCATTAGTGGCTGCTTCCATGGCTCGAACTAGTGACCAATAGGTCACACAGAAAATAAAAAGAATTCGATATTTTGTGTAGATTTTCCAGATTCATTTTGTGCGAAGTGCTTACAAAACTTTGATATTATAAAATTAGTGTTATGAAACAGAGATTATCTTTTTGTAGGATTCCAGCTTTATTTTACTGATATTCTAGGTTAAGGCCATAATAATTTCCGAGGCATTAGTCATGCATTTGTATTGAGATGGGAGTTGTAGCCAAATGGTTACAATTTTTCTTTGCACCTGTTGCAGATATAAAATACATTAGTAAAAGTGTCCCCTATCTGAGAGTTTAAACTTTTAAATTAGACAGTTCACACAGTTCAATGTGGTATTAGAAAAGGCAGAGGGTCCTCAAGTCTTGCCGCCATGGATCTACAAATATTTTCATGTGCTTGCCACAAGGGGAAAAAATCAGGGTTGCATGTGAGAGGGCAAGGTTTAGTGACATAAGATACATTAATACATGTGTCATGTTTCTAACTGCTAAAGCTTTACACGAGATGGTTCACACTTTTCAACTTGCAGGGATCAAATTTCACTAGCATCTTCATCTCTTCTTGAATAGAGCAGAATTGGTAGCAACTCCGACTACTTTGGAATTGTGGCATATATTTGATTGATTGATACGAAGTGCATTTGCTTGAAGGAAATACATCGAAAGGATCAAGAGGTTATTCAGCGTCACTGATTGGCTGTCTTCTTATTTTCAGGGGATACAAGGTAACATGAATCAGATGGTTCCTCCGATGCCTCAAGGTCATTTTGTGGGCATGCCTTCTGGATCTGGACCACAGGGCAATGTTCCTCCAGGTGGAATACCAAATGGACTGCCAAACATGCAAGGCCCTCAAAACCCAGGAGGTAATCAGATGTTTCCACCAGGACGAGGCTTCAACAGGCAACAAGCTGGACAAATGCCGCTCATGCCTGGACATAATCCTTATCAGGTGAGTGGCATGTAAATTAGTTTAACAGACCTAAGAGTGCAAAGGCTATAAACTTCGAGCACCTTATTCATTTTTATTCTGTCAGGATCCCCTTTTTGATTTTGGATTCTTGGTTTCAGTTAGATGTATCAAACCTTTTAGTTAATCCGTAGCTATTTATTACCTAGGTTTCCTATTTATTGTTGATTTAAGTTGGGTAGTCGATAGCTGGATTCAAGAGATATTTACAGATTAAAACTTATTGTTAGCAATTGTTGTCAGTACCTTTCGAAGCTATTCTCAAAACAAAAATTCTAGACTGCAACTTCAACTTATGCTAGGGAACTGCAGTTTAAATCCATTTCTATAAAAGGACTAAAGGGTGGCCACTGGGTGTGAAGACAAGTAACCTCAGTGAGAATAAGACAAGTAACCCTAGTGAGAGTAAGTCAATGATGTCGTGTTTGGAGATGATTTAGTGCTGGTACTTGTAATACTGCTATGATGCCAAGCATATCAAAAGCGGGAGTTCTGGGTGATATGAAATATTCTTTGCCGGAAAAAAAGTTAGGTACCTATACCTGTCGGCATGGTCGGATCTAGTCGGGCGGAAGGGGAACCCCCTTTGCCGGAAAATTATACTGTATATATAGGGTTAAATTTGTTTTCATGGCTATATATTATATGTTGCATGACTTGCATCCCGTTGGCACAAGCCAAAATCTTAGCTCAGTGGTCAAGGGGTTCAGGTTTTCTATAATGTCGCATGTTCGATTCCCACGCAGTGCAGGATTTTTTCTTTCTACTATTTTGCACGGGGTTTTAGTTGGTGTCTGCCTACATTCGTTCATTCTTCCTTTTAATAAAATAAAGTCAACTTAAGCATACAGTAACTCGTGTAGGTTTTAACCTGGCTATTGTAAAAAAATTAAAGGTCAAAAATAAATTATTTTATGTGTATATATTATATGTTGAATTCCCTTGACACAACCCAATAGTAACCAATATATTTTTCCTTTTGTGTGTGTATGTATTAGTAATAGGAAAAATTAGTTAGTGCTTTGTTATGTTTTGGTTGAAAATTTGTATCTGAAATCCTCTACATCAAGTATACTGTTTTAATACTTTTAATTAGGATTATTTATTTATTAGTTATTTCTGCAATCATCTTTAGTTCATTTTTTGTTTATTATATTATGACCTTTTTTTGTTGCTTTTTATTCCTTAAAATGCATTTTACTTTTTTCTTTTGAAAAAGCTTACTTCAAAACAACGTACTTCCGTATTAGTTTTGATCCAACATATTTTTAGTTAAATTTTTAATGGTAGTGTAGTTTAGGTTTAGATTTAAATTTTTTTGATGAACTCATTTACGAATATTCTACTGTTCACTTCTTTAAAATGTTGAACCCCTTGCTCAGAATCATGGATCCGTCACTGCCTGTGGGCTTGCGCAAGCGGCACATAATGGAGTAATAAGAATGGGTTTGACTGAATTTGCTGAAGATAATATCTTCTCATAGTTAATTTGCTCTTCTTGTAGTTGTGATCGATTGCTGGGAATGTTAAATGTATTTTTTAAGAAGGTGGTGGGAATTATTCAATTTTGTGCCAAAACTGGGATAGTTATGCATAAGAGGGAGAAGCTTTGGAGTTTTAAATGCACATATTTAAGTAACTGTATATTTTTTTAAGGACATTTTTATACTTCTGGTGTGAGATAGTTGGGTGGATGAATAATGAATTAGCTCATCTTTGACCTTATGGATTGTATGAGCTACTGATGTAATCATGCTTCTTGCACCATCTTTTGTACTTTTCACCACCTCTGTGGTACTCTTCTTATTGAAATTATTTTACCTTTTAAAAAGTTCTTTCAAGGTCATTTTCTGAGCGTGAATACGGATTGCCCTACTTTTCTACGATTTTTACTCAATTAATTTAATCTGGTAGATACAGTTTTGATTTGTTTCTTCTATTTTTAGGGGGTGGACCTGGGCATTGGAGAGGGTTTTGGGGTAGGCGATGTTATATTCTTAGGTGGGGAGACTTCAACTACCATTTGGAGTGGCTGTCTGGTTTAAGACCTTCAGACCAGATATGTGTAAACCATTGTGGCTTTCGCATGACCATCTCTGTCAACTAAAACTGGGAGAGAAGGTTATTTTAGAGACGTGCCTATTCAAACTGCCCAGAGTGCTTCGGGCTAGTAGTAAGAGTGCAGCGCGTGCTGTATGATTAGACTCATGAGTTCGAACCATGCCACGAACAAAAGTCTGATATTTAAGTGGAGAAGGGTAGAGGGGAGGGTCCACTGTGCACCAAATTTCGGCCTTGCGCCAGCTGGCCCTTTGGGATTTCTTGATTATGAATAAATATATATTGCCTGCTCAAACTATCCTGTAAAGTGAAAAAGACTTTACTGTACAAGCCGAGCAGTTGACACTTTAAATAATTTCGCTCTTCCTGCTAGAACATAAGATTGTCCATACTGAGACCTGAAACTCGAGGTCTACCCATTTTTCTCTTCAAACCAGCTGTTTCTTTGCTTGTTTTTCTCATCCTATCTTCTGATACACTGTTCAAAAGCCAACAAAGATAATGATATTGAAGGAATGTATCCTATTGTGCATGTGAAATGTTGAAACCTAAGGAGGATTAATGTGTGTACTTTGATGAGCTTCTATCCTGCATAAATTCTCCTTTTTCTTGGTACAACTTGTTAGTACTTAATCTGTGAGAGAATTTATTTTCTGAGTCTCGTAGCTGCGTATGTTTTAACCGACTCTAATGTGAAATATTGGTTTTGACTTTGGAAACTTGAAAATTTGTTTTATGGGCTATATGAATTCTCCAGTTACATGTCATTTTCTTTCTTTTTCTTTTTTCTCTTTCCAGCAATCTGGAAATCCAAATACACCTGTAATGCACATGCAGTCAAACTTCGGTCTTCAATCTGGAATGCCTCCGCCATTGCCACCGGGGCCGCCTCCACATAATCAAGGACATCAATAGGCCATTGTTTATAGTCTTATTTAAGTGTAACGAGCTTTCTTCAAGTTGTCTGTTGAAATTTTTTTTCTCTGCACTAGTTTGAATTTCATTGGAGACTATTAGATAGAATCTATGTATTTTCTTAGATGTATTTTTAGATAATTTACTGAATTTTTAATTCGGTAAAATATGTTGAGCACTTTAACTTTACAAATTCTTTGTGATGCTTGGGTTAACATTTTCAGACTTGCAATGAAAGCTTTTCTGTTAGGGTTTAATTTACAAACCATCAGATTGAAGGGCAAGTGACTCCTTTGTTTTTATGGCTGTCCTGTCTGAAAGTTGTGGAACTTACGTATCTGAAAAATCTATTTTAAGCAAGGACTGTTCTTAAAGGTTAAGTAGTAACTCAAGCTGAAATTGTAAGTTTTGAATCAAAGATATCCCTTTTGCCTTTTTATTTTAAAGTCCTAACCTTGTATAGATCCGCTTATCCTACTACATTTAGAATGCATGTAAGATCTTGAGTCAAATTTAGCTATTTTTCTTTTGCCATCATCTTTTAATTACTTCTACAATTTTGCCTTTCCTCATCTCATGAGTTCAATTATGTATCGTCAAAACATGATCAATCAAAAAGTCACCCACTATCCAGCAAAAACTGTATGTCAACTAATTCATTCGATGCTAAGCGCTCATCACCTTCATGTTCTACAGCCTTTTCCATTGTGACAAATCCATTATACGTGAAAGATCTACATTTTCTTTAAACTGTCAGTCATCAAAATATTCTTTCATCTTCTAACATTAAGCACGAATGTTTCATTCTAAATATTAAAAGACCAAAATATCCTTGCAATATTGATTGACTTTTATACCCTTCAAAACTAAATTATTTTTTCATGTAAATCACTCCATGTTGGATAAAATTGTAAAATTAAGAACTTTACTTCATAATATTTAGCACTTTGAAATCAATTCAAATTTTACTAAAAGATTTTGTAATGGACCGTAATTGAACAATTCGAGCTTGCAAATGAAAATTTTGTGATGGAACGAGATTGGAGAATTTGTGCTTGCAAAGGAAACTTTCTACTGAGTCTCAATTTAATTAGGAATTGATTGTGTATTATATATTAACCAATTTTATACAAAATATCGCTGACTTTTTTCTTTTTAGCATTTGTGGAGTGGTGATACGTACGTATTAAACTTGCTCTATCTTTGTCCAAGCTAATCAAGCAAAAGACAAGGAAAGAATAATACTCCATATTTTAGTGTATTGATATCTTAAAGTATGTCAATTATTTATGAGACGCAACTTCGTAAATTATATTATTTAGACTCATGAATAATAGTTCTACATACTCGGCTAAAACAATAGCTTTTGCTTACAAATCAGTAGGCCATATTTGTAGCTATCTGATACTCGTCAAGGTTTGATATGTGGCATGTGAATTTAATTTTGATTTTGACGAGATCGCACATGCCTAGAGCGGTAATAAGAGTTCAAGAAAAATTTGGAACAAGGCGGAAAAGTTTTTTTTTATTTGACCCATGTCGGGGGATTTTTTGATACTTCTAGGAAGTTTTTTATTGCATACTTTCCTTAAATTTTTTTCTTTAATTCCAAAGTCTGATTTTGCTAGAAATTGTAAGTTGATAGGATGAGAAAATTTACTATGTCGACAACAAATTAATTACTACATACTTTCTCTAATTGTTCTTTTTTTTTTCTTGTGATCTCAAAGTTCAATTTTGTTGGAGAACCTATGTTCACAAGAAAAGATAAATCAATTTGATAAAAAAATGTGCATGTTCAAGTTAACGATATTTGTTTGACGATTAATATTTTTACTAACTTTTGTACAAATTATATAATAAGAGAAAGCACGTACATAGAGACTGGTACTATATTAAAAACACGAGACACCTATCGAAATGTTGGTCGTCTTTTCTATCCCTCGTAAGTGAATTTTATATTGGATAACGTTGTAATTACACACTCTAATAAACAAAATTTGAAAGAAAAAAAAACGTCGATTTATTGCCCTAACCCCCCCCCCCCTTCGAATACAACTTTTCTTATTAGGATTCTGCAACTAATTAGGATTTATTGTATATTTAGGATTTGTTGACAATTTGGTTTTATTGCCGTACGTGTCTTTTAATTATTTATATATATTTAGGTTTAGCTTCTTATCTATGTTTAGATTTAGGATTCAATAATTTTTTTAGGAGGAAAGACCATAAAATTATTTTTAGGTTTATTGACGCTGTAAAAGAAGTCGTGCCACATTCTTTTTATAAACTCTTGAGAGTGTCCAGGTGTGCGAAGGTAAATTTACTTACGATTTAAGGTAAACTTTCTAACCTTTAGTCTGTTCTTGGAGTTACATAATAATAGACCTTCGTCTTGATAGACAATGTTTCATATAGATTGTCAATTCAAAATTGATTATTTTCAATTTTTGTATGTATAGATTGTTTGGATCAACACAGTCCGTGGCAGAAAATAGGCTAGTCATTTTAGCTCATATCAATTAAAGCTCTTATTGATTCAAGATTACTTTTGCCTATATTTTATAATTATTAGTACTAATAGCTATGCCAACTCAAGTTGCTCATATGTATTATATAGGATAAAATAAATTTGACTAATCTAATTCAAGTACAATTGATACAAAAAAGGTGACCGATATAAGAAAAATTGCTTCTAACTTTTGTTATTACTATTTTAGAAAATGTTTGCTCGCTATTTCTATCATCAGCTAGGTTTATGTTACCTCTGCATAGAACTTTACTTTTATTTTTTAATTATATGGACAAGCATAACAATACAGGTAATGCTTCCTCTTTCTACTTTTGATTTTACCAACCACTTTTCAATGTTTGCTGCTCGCCGCTCTTCGCAATCTCAGGTTTCAATTTCAGTCCCTTTGCTTGAATCAATTTGGCCTTTCATTCGAGGTTGTTGGATTGCGTGTTGCTGCCTATAGTGTTTTAAATTTGTATGTGGGTTTCGACCATCAAGTTCTGATTTTTCTACCAAAACTTACAGGGGAAAAATCATCCTTTTTGGTGGATTTCCTTGTGAAAGTTTTATCTTATTTTCTCCGTTTTGTGCAATATAGTTTGGAAATTTACTGTTATTGATTTATTGAGCTGAATAGTTTGTTAGATTTTGAAATAATTTGTTTTAGAAGATCTGTAATTTACTTACATGTAGATTTACGTGATTTACCTACTTAATAGTACTGACCAAATATCTTCTTAACATACATAGAGTAAATATAGATCCTAGCTTTAGGGCTTAGGATAAATTTCACACAAATTAGAATATCAGGGTTCATTCATTGTACATCTTCTGGGCTTATTAGTTTTGTATTTTCTTAACAACTGAAAGTGTATGAACTTTTTTCTAATGGTTTTTCTTTTTAGCTTTCGGGTTAGTCAATTTTCTTGTGATTATTTTGAATTGACTGTTTATTTATTTATTTTTAAAATCAACTTAAGGTTTTATTTCATCCTTTTTGCACTCCTTTGCTACGGGTGGGGCCTCATCAGTGGTAGCGGTGACAACCCCTCCCCTCTTTCTTCGGCTTCGTGGTGTTTTGTGTGTATTTCAGGTCAGGGTTTGTGACTATTAGCGGCGAAAGGGACGTGCATGTGCAAATATTGAAGAACAACCCGAGCAAGTGTCTGCAAAGGTCGGCGAGAGTTGGACACGAACGTGCTAGGTTGCCGCAACATTGTCGTATATACCAAGACAATTTCAAGGTTCTACTCGCGGGAGTTGGTACCTCCCGTTTTTCAGTTTTTCTTTGTTGTGTTAGTTAAATTGCTGCCATCTTAGTTCGTATTAATTGATTCACCGTATTAGTGTACCTATAGTTGCAACCACTTAATGGGCCTGAATAGGTCTGTACGATTAAGATCCATAACATAAACTTAATTTCATTAAGATGCTATCATCCATATTCATTATTAATTGTCGTCACCGCCTACCATTATCAACTACCACCATGCTACCACCACCATACTCAACCTCCATCACCGCCATCATCCTCAATCATAGCCGCCACCATAATCGGCTACCACCACTCGCCATCCGTACCACTCCCACACCATCATTCTCAATCACAAACACTCATCCACCTCAACTACCACAACTAACCACCCCATCACCATCAACAATCATAACCGGCACTACCCATCATTATAAACTGCCACCACCTTTCTCAATCACAACTACCACCACCACCCGCCATTAGTAACTATCACCACTCACCACCACCATCCTAAATCATAATCACCATCATTGCTAATCACCACTAGCTACTACTTTGAACCACTACCATCAACCAAACCTACCACCAACCACCACATCTAGTCGGAATTCACAAGCACCATCGTTAGCCATCACCACGAGCAACTACTATATTTTAAACATATTCTATATTTTATTGATAGAATATTAGATTAATTAGTATTTCATTTGAATTTTATGTATTAATTTTCAAATAAAGATAAATTTTATACATTCAGATATTAAAAATCAAACAGTCTTAATCATTTAGTATTCAGATCTTAATACACATCTTAATATTCAGATGTGTATTCAGATTTAGATGTCTTAATCTTAATACACATCTTGATATTCAGATATGTATTCAGATTCAGATGTCTTAATCTTAAAAAAACAAATGAGGCCTTAGAGAGTTTGTGGTTGAGGTTAGACGAGTGAATGATAGATTGATGATTATTAAGTTGGTGGTTGGAGAGTGCACCCTAAACGTCGTTAGCGCATATGCGCCGCATGCGGGCCTAGATGAGGAGGTTAAACGGCGCTTCTGGAAGGGGTTAGATGAGATTGTGCGCCACGTTCCGCATGCTGAGAAACTATTCATATGAGAGAATAGACATATTGGGTCGACCGCAGATGGTTATGGCGAGGTGCATGGAGGCTTCGATTTTGGGGAAAAGAACGGAGGAGGTACATCGTTGTTAGACTTCGCTAAGGCTTTTGGGTTGGTGATTGCGAACTCTAGCTTTTCGAAGAGGTAGGGGCATTTGGTTACTTTTCAAAAATGCGGTGGCGTAGACTCATATTGACTATCTTCTCCTCACGAGGTGTGGCATAGGGTTGTGCAACGATTGTAAGATGATTCCGGGTGAGATACTCGTGATGCAGCATAGGCTCTTAGTGATGGACGTTGGTATTATGTTAAACATGAGGAAAAGGTTTGCTCGAGGAAGACCGAGAATCAGGTGGGGAGCCTTAACTAAGGATAAAGCCCAAGAGTTGGGGGGTTGTCAGCTATGGGAGCGTGGAGGAGCAGTGGTGACGTGAGCACTATGTGGTCAGCGACAACAGACTATATTAGGGAGTCTGCGAGAGAGGTGTTAGGGGTCTCGACGGGCGTCTCTAGTGGGCACAAAGGAGACTGGTGGTGGAATGAAGTGGTCCAAGGTAAAGTTGAAGCAAAGAAGGTGGCATACCTGAAGTTAGTGGGGAGCATAGGTGAGGAGAAGAGGCGAGTCTGCATGGACGGGTATAAGGTAGCTAGCAAGAAGGCTAAGCTGGCGGTCACGGAGGCTAAGATTGCGACTTATGGTCGTATGTACGAGGAACTGGGGAAAAAAGGCGAGGAGAAGAAGTTATTCCGGCTGGCCAAGTCGAGAGAGATGAAGGCTCGAAATTTGGACCAAGGGAGATGCATCAAGGATGAAGATGGTAGAGTATTGATGGAAGATGCCCAGATTAAGAGGAGATGGCAGACTTACTTTTATAAACTTCTGAATGAAAAAATGGATCGGGATATTATGCTAGGTGAATTGGAGCATTCCGAAAGTCACCATGACTTTGGGTACTACAGGTGTATCGAGGTTGAGGAGGTCGTGAGAGCTATGCGTAAGATGAGTATGGTCAGAGCGACCGGGCCAGACGAGATTCTAGTGGAATTTTGGAAGTGTGTGGGGAGAACAGGTTTGGAGTAGTTGACTAGGTTGTTTAATGTTATTTTTAAGGCGAAGAGGATGCCGGATGAGTGGAGGTGGAGTACGATCATTCCATTGTATACGAACAAAGGTGATATCCAGAGTTGTAACAATTATAGGGGTATCAAATTACTGAGTCATACCATGAAAGTGTGGGAGAGGGTGGTTGAAGCGAGGGTGAGGATGACAGTGTCTGTATCCGACAATCAGTTTGGGTTCATGCCGGGACGTTCGACTACATAAGCTATACACCTTGTTAGAAGGTTGGCGAAACTGTACAGAGAGATAAAGAAGGATCTGCACATGGTGTTTATTGACCTAGAGAAAGCGTATGACAAGGTTCCCAGAGAAATTCTCTGGAGATGCCTGGAGGC
>AWOL01S0002393.1:22063-38630 GCA_000715115.1 Nicotiana otophora
TGTCCGGAGACTCAAGGTAGATCTGTCGGCGTTCACAGACCTTGAAGTCCCCGCCTATCTTTTATGTCCTACTGTTTTCTTTCATTCAGACAGTTGTATTTCTTTCAGACTATTACTTGTAGTAAATTCTAGAATGCTCGTGAATTGTGACTCTAGATCCGGGTGATAGTAATTAATACAGTTTTATGATATTCCGTACTTATTATATTTTATTTTATTTAATTATTGTTATTTACTGAATGAAAATAAAGAATAGGTTTAACGTTGGCTTGCCTAGCAAGTGAAATGTTAGGCGCCATCATGATCCCGCCGGTGGAAAATTTCGGGTCGTGACAGTTAGTATCAGAGCACTAGGTTGCCCAGGTCTCACGATTCACGAGCAAGCTTAGTAGAGTCTGGAGGATCGGTACAGAGACATATGTGCTTATCTTCCAGAGGCTATGAAGCTTAGGAACAAGTTTCACTTCTATTCTTCTCTGTCGTGCGATTTTGCTTTCTCAATACTGATTGAACTCTTCTACTCTTATTCTCTCACAGATGGCGATAATACGTACGACCACTAAGCCTAAGGGCTACTCTTACCTTGAGTTCGAGAAAACACTCACTCAACTACTAAGCCTACGGGCTATATTACTTCGAGTTCGAGCAAACACTCACTCGATCACTAAGCCTAAGGGCTACTCTTACCTCGAGTTCGAGAAAACACTCACTCGACTACTAAGCCTACGAGCTACAATACTTCGAGTTCGAGCAAAAACTCACTCGACCACTAAGCCTACGGGCTACTCTTATCTCGAGTTCGAGCAAACACTTACTCGACTACTAAGCCTACAGGCTACATTACATCGAGTTCGAGCAAACACTCACTCGACCACTAAGCCTAAGGGCTACTCTAACCTCGAGTTCAAGCAAATACTCACTCGACTACTAAGCCTACGGGCTACATTACTTCGAGTTTGAGCAAACACTCACTCAACTACTAAGCCTACGGGCTACATTACTTCGAGTTTGAGCAAACACCACTCAACTACTAAGCCTACGGGCTACTATTACTTCGAGTTTGAGCAATTACTTGACCACCAAGCCTAAGGGCTACTCTTACCTCGAGTTCGAGCAGACACTCACTCGACTACTAAACCTATGGGCTACATTACTTCGAGTTCGATCAAACACTCACTCGAGACCACTAAGCCTAAGGGCTACTCTTACCTTGAGTTCATGCAAACACTCACTCAACTATTAAGCTTACGGGCTACATTACTTTGAGTTCGAGCAAACACTCACTCGACCACTAAGCCTACGGGCTACATTACTTTGAGTTCGAGCAAACACTCACTCGACCACTAAGACTATGGTCTACTATTACTTCGATTTCAAGGAATCACTCACTCGACCACTAAGCCTAAGGGATACTCTTACCTCGAGTTCGAGCAAACACTCACTTGACTACTAAGCCTACGGGTTACATTACATCGAGTTCGAGCAAACACTCACTCGACGACTAAGCCTACGGGCTACATTACTTCGAGTTCAAGCAATCACTCACTCGACCACTAAGCCTAAGGGATACTTTTACTTCGAGTTCGGGCAAATCACTTACTCGACCACTAAGCCTAAGAGTTACCTTACTTCGAGTTTGAGCAATCGCTCGACCATAAAGCCTAAGGGCTACCTTACTTAGAGTCTGAGCAATCACTCAACCATAAAGCCTAAGGACTACTCTTACTTCAAGTGCGAGCAAGCACTCACTCTGTTACAAAGACCACAAGGTCCGAATTCGATCAAATTGCCCAAAGCCTCAAACTTATGAAAACTTTCATAAGGCATGAATGAAACAAAATCTTCACAAGACAGAAAATAAAATAGAGACAAGTCGGGGAAATAAAAAAGCTTTATATATATATATATATACAAAAGTGTTTACAACGCCCGAACATGACCCTACACAAAAATCCAAAATGGAAAAAACCCTAAGTTTCCTTGTTATCTCCGGGGGTGGTCTCTTCTCCATTGGGCTCCTCCCCGCTCTCGAACCCACTCTTGCTCCCATCATCATCATCATCATCTTCCGAAGCCAAGGATCCATCATCGGCTTCAAGCTCTTTAGCCCTTTTTATCTCTTCGGTAAGATCAAAACCTCGAGCATGGATATCCTCGAGGGTTTCCCTCCGAGATCGACTTCTGGCGAGTTCAGCAATCCAATGTGCTCGAGTTTGAGCGGTCTCGGCTGCCTCTCTCGCTTGAATCTGAGCGGCTTTAGCATCATCCCGATAGACGGCCATGAATGCATCCGCATAATCCTTTGCTTTTTCTGCTTCAGCTTTGGCCTTAGCAAGTTCCGAAGCCAACCGAGCCTCGAGCTCCTCTATTTTCCTTGTTTGAACCGAGCTTCTCTCCTTTATACCTTGAAGTTGACTTTCGGCCGATAATAATTGGGCTCGAGCAGTTTCGTTTTTTGCAGCAAGGCGGTCCATGCTATCTTTCTACCCCAAGGTCTCCGCCCTTATCGTATCAACCTCCTCACAAAGCAGCCCGATCATCTCAAGCTTCTGCTGTAACTGTGAGATCGAAATATTAGCTATCGTTCCAGAATTGAGCTCGTGAGTTTATAAGATTATCATTACTTGCTCAGTTAGGTCGGTCTGGTCTTGATGAGCCTTGGCCAACTCAGCTCGGAGCTCCCTGATTTCCTCTTCCCTTTGCCCACAGAGGAGTTTAAGGGCGTTTCTCTCTTCAGTGACCCTTCAGAGGTCGGTCTCGTACCGACTCAGCTCAGCTCAGCTCGAGATCGAGAACATGCTTCTCGATGAACCACTGAGGCCTACGAAGAAAGAAGAAAAGAAGTTAGAAAAGAAAAACAAACATAAATGTGGTACCAACGAAGGGAATTAGAGCTTACCCGATTCAGAGCTTGTTGCACTTCATAGAAAAGGCCTGACACATCACTAGGGCCAGCAATATCCTCGACACCGGTAAACAAATCACGGAAGGGGTCCTCCCCTTCATGACACCGGCCTACCTCGAGGGTCCCCAAGGCTTGGGCTTCCCAAATCGCCCCTTCGGAAAAAGCAGGGAGAGTAGGCGAGTCTCCGATTACTATTGCCCCAAATGAGTCTCTTGGGGCGTTCTCTTCTGTTCGGAGATGTTCAACGCTAGCCCCTTCAGATATATCCACGTTTGTTGACTTCGGTGGGAGGCATCCTCGATCTCCGGCAACTCGGGGACTTTCCCCGAACCTTTCTCCGATATCCCCTCAGTTCGAGGCAGAGGCTCATAAACCACCATCGATCCAGCTGCCTTTAGGGCATCGATGGTTTTATTCACTCGGGCCACCAGCACAGACCTGTTGTCTTCTTCTTCTTCATCGTCTTCATCCTTTAGACGCCGAACTGATTCTTCGGTCAAAAGGATGGCATTCTTTCTCGCTTACGAGCCGCCCTTGTCTTAGGTTGTGGATCCTTGGATGTAGAGGCCCTTTTTTCTCTTATGGTCCTTTGCCGGTTTTGAAACCGGGGCTGGCGTCTCTTCCTCACCAGACGGGGGCCTCAAAACCGCATCTTTGCCCAGGCCTACACACAAGAAAATTGGTTAAGTATATGGAAAACATTTCGTTCGACCTATCGAAGATATGAGAACAAAGCTTACTATGATTTTTGGCCTCCCATCGACCCTTTGACAAATCATGCCACGAGCGCTCGGCGTATGTAGAGGTCTAAGATAGGTCCCGTACCCAGCTCTTAAGGTTAGGAATTGCACCGGGCATCCAAGGAACCACTGCATTGTAAAAGGGGATATCGGTGAGAAAGAAACGAAGGGGCAAAACAATAGGAGGCAACAGCAGAATTACACTTACGCTTCATGTTGTATTCCTCGGGAAATGACATCTTCTCAACTGGAATTAGGTCCGAAGTCTTCACTCGAACGAACCTTCACATCCAGCCTCGATCCTTGTCTTTGTCTATGCTCGAGAACAGCACCTTGGTAGCCCAACACTGGAGTTTTATTAACCCACCTCGAAAGAGGCGGGGGCTGTACAATCTAATAAGGTGGTCGAGGGTGAAAGTCATCCTCTCGATTTTGTTCACAGAAAAAGCAGATCAAAATAACGATCCGCTAAAAAAAAGGATGGATTTGGCCTAGGGTTATTTGGTATTGACGGCAAAAATCGATGACAACAGGGTCGAGGGGGTCTAACGTGAAAGGGTAGGTATACACACTTAAAATTCCTTTCACATGAGTAGTAATATCTTCCTCGGGAGCCGGGATTACCACTTTTTTGTTTTCCCAGTTGCAATCTCTCCTTATCTATTCAAGATGCCCCTGGGTTATCGAGCACATATACCTCGATACTGGCTCGCATCGACCGGGAACCGACGAGCTTTTGTCGATCTTAAAATCGGAGGTAAGAACACACGCCCCGGGAACACACTCCTCAGACCGTGGCTCCACCGGTGTTTTGTCAGCAGCAGGCTGTGAAAAAGAAGCTTTTTTTTTTTGAAGAACGATTTTAGATGTTTTTGCTATTCTGGATTTAAAGATCGAAAATAGAAAGAGATGACAAAAGGTTTTTTTTAAAAAAAAAAAGAGATTTTGCAGTGAAAATCATAGAAGAAATATTTTGCAGTGAAATTCACAGATTTATAGATGAACTCAGAAGGTGCGAGAAAGAACTTGGAAAATTTAGAGATTGTAGATGTAAAAGTGATAAATGGTAAAAAGGGGCTATTTATAGATTGAGCAATGGCGGTTCAATATCAGCAGTGGCCGACCATCGTCTGACACGTATTAAATGCCTTGGTAAACTGAACCGACGGGACAGCTATCACGTACGTCATGGTCGGGCTCGGTGTAAACGTCAGTGTATATCTAATAGCGCCATTGAAAAATCACCTCGTTTCTCGCCACATTCTTCCCGAGAAACGAGGGGACTATCTGTATACGGTCGAAATCAATTTCGGCCTTCATACGACTGGTCGAGATGAGAACATAATGGACCGAAGAGAGTCTTCATAATATCGAGATGAGATCCGAAGAAGGCATAAACGAGCTTCGAGTTTCAGTGACAGATCAAATACCGAGCTCGAAGTCATTATCGAGCTCGAATCCAAATCGAACTATGATGAAAAGCGATGGAATCGAGCTTAAGAGCTAGAGGACAACCAATACCGAGCCCGAGTCAATACCAGACCCCGAGTTAATATCGAGCTCGAGCCCACATCGAGCTCTAAGCCTGAAAACCGACCGATACCAAGTCCGATCAAGGTCGAGCCAAGAGACAAGAGCCGTTACAGCCGCACTAAGAAAGGGAATCTTGGCGGAAATTAGGGAAAAATCGATTTATCATGGGTTCCCCACTATATATTTTTTATTATATCCAAAGTAGGATTCCTCCACTATAAGAGGGATGGCTATTATTCCTGTAAGGGGATATCAAGTCGTTAATACACTGTAACTCAAATACTGTTGATACATTCCCATATTAAGAGATTATCCTTTTGAGCTTCACACATAATTTCGTTTTTGCTTGTTTATAAATCATCTTCCTTTCAACTCGGTTTGTATCTTTTTTTTATAGTCAATATTCGATATTTCTACTTACTCTTACGATTTGTGTCGAGTTATACCACGTATCCTTATAACTACGTACAAATTCAACTCTATCCGTTTTTCGGGTAAACAACCACGTACCCTTAGAACTACGTATAAATTCAATTTTATCCGTTTTTTGAATAAACAATGCTTCAAAAAGGTTAAATGATACGCTTGGTTCATGATTGAATGCCGAGTTATTTAGAACTCCGCGCTTAATAGTAAAAAACTTATGTGAATAGCGCAAATTGAAAGTTTAGCATCAGTATAAGTACATTACAGTTTTCGCAGAATGATGCAGTTAATGGCAAATTTTAGCTTTTTATTGCTAGGTTTTGATTTCTTTGAAAGTGATACGGTGGTGGCATGTGTCGCCGTTAGTTTTTAACCCAAATGTGTTAGTTGGACCAAAGGTGCTTCACTTTCATAAACTTAAGGATTAAAAATATTTAAAGGTATATCTAATATAAAAGGTGGACCTACTCTCATAAATATGGAACAATTTTGGCTAATAAAGTATTCAAATATATGTACCACAAACGCATTATAAGGGAATTTTAATTTCTTGATGAAACTTTCCTTCGTCAGTTGTCTAGATCTCAATAAAAGGAAATAATTAATGAATCAATGCATCCGTTTATAACATCAGATTTAAAAACAGATCGACCTTCTTTTTTATTGGAGAAATATACTACATTATTTCTTGGTAAAAGTGTCTCGATCTAACTATATATTAAGCCTCAAATAAGTGGTATATAAGGTGTACCAGTAAAACTTGCAAGTAAACAATATAAAAAGATGGTACTAGAGTCATTATTTCTATTCTTATTATATTTATATAATTTTAAGATCNAGATGGTATTCTTATCATATTTATATAATTTTAAGATCCAAATGGATTTATAATATGTATGTTTATTTATAATGAAATGATAGATAAAGTCAACAGATAGAATAAATACAGTAGAATGTATGACTTGTCTTTTTTCCTTGATAGATAGTCAGACCTTCATTTGCGTTCGAATACTACTGTGAGGTCCATTAAAGAATATACAATTTTGAAGAAACAACAGATCTTATTCTGTCCCTTCCAGGCTTCAAATTAAAATTATTTATATTTGATTCTATAAAATTCAAGTTTCATTTTTGAATGAAGGTAGACTATATAACTCTAATTACTTTTTTTCATTAGGAAAAAAGCTCTAAATATTAGTTTAATAGTTCAACCAAGAGTTTTCCAATGAATGGGTCGATTAAATTGCGTATTTGTTATAGATGATGAATCAATTTCTTATATTTTTCATTAAACGAATAACATCTTCTTTTGTAATTCTTATTTTTTTTTTGGTAAAATAAAGAATTTTATTACCAATTGGTTGTTATGTACGTAAGGAAAAAACAGCATATTGTTGAACATATTGTTCCAACAACTGAAGCTAAGCAAACATCTACTACCTGCTACTACAAAGCTTCTACTACTGCCTTAGTCCTATTTATTCTTAGTATGATATTGTAAAATCTCATTGCCATTACTCAAATAACCATGAAATATTTTTTTTCCTTCTATTTCGAAGGTGAGAGATTACAAAGTTCTAAAGGGTTAATTTCATCGAAGGCCATCCAACTTATCCTTTATTTCACAAAAGTCACTTATCTATTTTTCATCACTTAAAAGTCACTTAACTTTACCTTTGTAACTTAAAAAGTCATTCTAGTTCAAAACCTATAAAATATCCAATAAGAAATATGACATGTCATTATATTTAATTAAAAAATCCAACAATAATACCACATAAGCTTAAATAAACCATATTTAAGTTAGACTCATTTTTTTTCTCAGCCCGATTTGACCTATAACCAAAATGGGTTATTAATATTTGAACAATTAACTGGACTAGCACTTTGATTTTGTGGTTAATTTGTAGAAAAAGAAGTCTAAGAAATTTAAGAAAAAATAGGTCTTTTGAATTTATCTTTAAGTTTTGGTTGTCATTTACGGTCAATGACACAATATGTTGTCTCTTTCTTTTGTCCAAATTATACTTATAGGTTGTCTACGATTGCGGTGTGTATTGACAACTTCTACTATGCAATTTCATTGTGGGTGTTTCTTACTAACCAGTATTTTTGTCTGTTAGTATTGCTTAATAAGCAATATTTTGACTTTAATGGAATAGTAACTTGTGAAAATAGGTTCAACTTGTTTTTCTTGTCTGTTAGTGGTATATTTATATGTTATGTGAGATTGATATGGTAGTATAACTTCATGAAAAATTATAAAATGATATGAAAGATGCAAAAACTGATTCTGTGCTATTTGTTCATATTTTTAATGAAATTATAGGTGGTGACATTAAGGTTATTACGTAACAGATAAAGTAAGATATTTTTAGCACAAAATAATTGTTCTCCTCTTTTCCTTCTAATGTTTAGAATATTAAAACCCATTTGGGTTATGGGTCAAATCAAATTGTGGATGAAATGAGTCTAAATTGGATATGGTCCATCTAAGCTTATGTGACACTATAATTAGATTTTTTAATTAAATTTAATGCCATGTCATATTTTTATAGGATATTTTATAGGTTTTGAACTAGAATGACTTTTAAGTTACAAAGATAAAGTTGAGTGACTTTTAAGTGATGAAAAATAGATAAGTGACTTTTATGAAATAAATGATAAGTTGGATGACAATCAGTAAAATTAACTCAAATTCTAAACTATGTAGCACGTCATAAATAGAACGGTCAACCCAAACAATAGTTGAATATAAAAACAAGTTAAGAAATTATAAATTAAAGAAAACAATTTATCTAAAAAAAACAACTATGCCTATTTGAGAGAGCTATTTCACTACTAGAGGAGAGTATAAATTGCGCTCATTGTAAGCAATAAGATGTTCATACAAATACTTTTCTGTGGTGTTAAGTATTGTTCTTAGGATGGCATTACTTAAGCTTGGTGTTGTTTTCACTCTTCTTCTCGTGGCAGTCACAAGTTAGTATCCCTCTTATTTGTTTATCTCTAGCTAGACTGTAATTCAACATTATTATCGTTGTCACTATGCATATATATGCTGGTAAATATGTGATTCTATACATTTCATACTTATATATTTTCACTTACCACAAAATCATATATGGGGTTTTCTTAATTGACGAAACTTAAATATTGGAAGCTTAAAGACTGCTAAATCTGTCAATGCATGTTTCCCTCGTCATTTCGTCATTAGCTAGATCTTGTTATGAAAATAATAATGTGGATGTCCATGGATTACTCCGCTATAGATAATCTTCCCGAAGAAGATTATCCGTTTGGTACTCTATTGAAGTTTATCTACAAGCAGCTGATGCAGGCAGGTTGCAAGCAACTCAATGAAATGATTTGCAGCAGCTTCTTATTAAACAGGCATGTTGCAAATAGCTCATGCAGACAGCTTACAAGCAGCTCAAGAAAAGCCTCACAGCTGCTTCCTGAAAAGCCTCGCAACTGCTTCCTTTCTTCTATAAATAGAGAAGTTTTAAATTGAATAATATATCAGTTTCTCTCTATACTTGTCTTTACTTTACAATCTTTATTTTATAACACGTTATCAGCACGAGACTTTGCCATCTCGAGCAAATACTTTGAAAGTATCAGAGGTACGAACTTTCTCTTTCTAAATAATGTCAAATCTTTCTAAACTTGAATTTGTAGCCCTGGATATATCGGGCAAAAGCTACATGTCTTGGGTGCTTGATGCTGAAATTCATCTTGATGCGATGGGTCTGGCAGACACCATCAAAAATAAAAATCAGGCATCAATTCAAGACTGTGCCAAAGCATGATATTTCTACGCCATCACCTTGATAAGGGCCTGAAAATAGAATATCTTACTGTTAAAGATCCAGTCATACTGTGGAGAATTCGCCTTGATAATGCTGGAGAATTCTCATCTCAAGCTTTTGATGATTACTGTCTATCAGTTGGGATAAAAGTTGAACATCCTGTAGCTTATGTTCATACTCAAAATGGCCTTGTAGAGTCATTTATTAAACGCTCAATTGATAGCAAGACCACTACTTATGAAAATAAAATTGCCCACTACTGTTTGGGGCCATGCTATCTTGCATGCAACATCACTTATCCGTATCAGACTCACACATTATAATAAATATTCTCCATCATAATTAGTTTTTGATCATGAACCAAATATTGCCCATCTACGAATTTTTGGATGTGCTGTATATGTGCAGTAGCACCACCACAGCGCAGTAAAATGGGCCCCCAGAGAAGGTTAGGAATATATGTTGGATTTGAATCACCCTCTATTATAAACTATCTTGAACGATTGACAGGAGATTTATTTACTGCTCGATTTGCAGATTGTCGGTTTGATAAAACTAACTTCCCATAATTAGGGGGAGAGAAAAAGAAAATTAAAAGAGAAATTATGTGAAAAGTTTCATCATTATCTCATTTTGATCCACGTACCCCTATATGTAATTAGGAGGTCCAGAAGATTATCCATTTATAAAATATAGCAAATCAAATGCCAGACGTGTTTACTAATTTAAAAAGGATAACTAAGTCATATATCCCTGCAGAGAATGTGCCTATCTGAATTGATGTCCCAGTTAGACCATCTACTAGCATGAAAGCCAGTGAACCTAAAGCACGCCTGAAGCGTGGTAAGTGTTTGAGTTCTAAGGATCGAAATCCTCGAAAACGAAAATCGATACTATAAAGGGATTTCCTGAAGAGACCCAAGATCTGATTAATTCTGATATTCCTGAAGAAATCAATGAACCCGACACTCAAGTGAGCGAGGAACTGTTAATAAGTTCTACTCGTGATGGGATTAATTTAAATCGATCTGAAATAGTGGTGGATAATATTTTTACATATAATGTTGCACTTAACATTATGCAAGATAGTGAAGATTTTGAACCCCGATCTGTCGAAGAATGTCGACAAATATCGGATTGGCCAAAATGGAAAGGTGCAATTCAATCAATTCAATCAGAATTGAACACACTTGCTAAAAGAGAGGTCTTTGGACCAGTAGTCCAAACGCCTGCCAGTATAAGATCAGTTGGTCATAAATGGGTATTTGTGCGAAAAAGGAATGACAAAAAGGAAGTTGAAAGATACAAGGCTCGCCTTGTCGCACAGGGATTCTCACAACGACCTGAAGTCGATTATGAAGAAACATATTCACCCATTATGGATGCCATAACATTTCAATATCTCATTAGTTTAGCCTTGTGTGAAAGGCTTTAAATACATCAGATGGATGTGGTTACAGCTTATCTATATGGTTCACTTGATAATGAGATTTACATGAAAATCCTTGAAGGATTTAAAATGTCTGAAGCAAATTCAAAATCTCGATAAATATATTCAATCAGATTACAAAGATCTTTATACGGTTTAAAGCAATCTGAGCGCATGTGGTATAATCGCCTTAGTGAATATTTATTGAAAGAGGGTTACATAAATGATGTTATTTGTCCATGTATTTTTATAAAAAAAATGGCATCAAACTTTATTATACTTGATGTTTATGTTGATGACATAAATCTTGTTGGAACTCCAGAAGAGCTCCAAAGGCAATTGAATGTCTTAAGAAAGAATTTGAGATGAAAGATCTTGGAAAGAAAACATTTTGTCTTGGTCTGCAAAATTGAACATTTAGCAAACGAGATCTTTATACATTAATCTGCCTCTACAAAAAGGGACTTAAAACGCTTTTACATAGACAAAGTGCACCCATTGAGTACACCAATGGTTGTCGATCACTTGAAGTGAATAAGGACCGGTTCCGACCTCCAGAAGAGGATGAGGAACTCCCTGGTCCTGAAACATCCTATCGCAATTGGTGCACTTATGTATCTTGCTAATACTACAAGGCCCGACATAGCATGTTTTGTTAATTTACTAGCAAGATATAGCTCTTCTCCTACACAGAGACATTGGAATGGGATTAAGCATATTTTGCGATATTTAAAGGGAACACTTGATATGGGTTTATTTTATGCTAACAAAGGTAGTGTAGATCTTGTTGGTTATGCAGATGCAGGTTATTTATTTGATCCCCATAAAACTCGATCTCAAACCGGTTACGTGTTTACATGTGGAGGTACTGTCATATCATGATGCTCCACAAAGCAATCTATTGTTGCTACTTCTTCAAATCATGATGAGATAATAACTATTTATGAAGCAAGTAGGAAATGCATATGGTTGAGATTAGTGATTCATTTTATTCAAGAAAAATGTGGTTTGGAATGTGATAAAAGATCCACAATTTTATACGAAGACAATGTTGCATGCATAACCCAATTAAAGAGAAGATTTATAAAAGGAGATAGAACGAAGCACATTTCACCAACATTATTCTACACACATGATCTTCAGAAAAATGGTGACATCGATGTGCAATAAATCCGTTCAAGTGACATTTCAGCAGATTTGTTCACTAAATCTTTGCCAACTCCAACTTTTGAGAAGATGCTATACAAGATTAGAATGTGGAGACTCAAATATTTGGAACAAGGTTTTCATTAGGGGGAGTGAAGTATGCGATGTACTCTTTTTTCTTACTAAGATTTTCCCCATGTGGTTTTTCTTGTAAGGTTTTTAATGAGGCAGCTAGAATTGCGTATTACTAAATATGTGTACTCTTTTTTCTTCACTAGAAATTTTCCCACTGGATCTTTCCTAGTAAGGTTTTAACGAGACACAATATCTTTTAATGAACATTTAAGGTGGAGTGTTAGATGAAAATAATAATGTGGATGTCGATTTATTACTCTGCTATAGATAATCTTCCTGAAGAAGATTATCCGTTTGATACTCTATTGAAGTTTATCTACAAGCAGCTGATGCAGGCAAGTTGCAAGCAACTCAATGAAATGATTTGCAGCAGCTTCTTATTAAACAAGCAGGTTGCAAGCAGCTCACACAGATAGCTTACAAGCAGCTCAAAAAAGCCTCGCAGCTGCTTCCTTTCTTCTATAAATAAAGAAGTTTTCAGTTCATAATGTACATCAGTTTGAAATTGAATAATATATCAGTTTCTCTCTATACTTGTCTTTACTTTACAGTCTTTATTTTATAACAGATCTCAATATGTAAGCTCTTTCCTTTTTAATTTTCTTAGGCTCAAATTATTCAAACTTTGAAGATATGATACTTGACATGTAATACATAGCACCGAGTTATACCCACAAGTAATATTTGCAGATCAGACCGCTGATCTGCATAAAATACATATCATGTAGTTGATCTCAAATTAAAGTTACTAAAATTGAATCATAACTTTTAATTTTGAAATTTTGATACTGTCACGACCCAAAATCACACCTGTCATGATGGCGCCTATTTTAATATTAGGCAAGCCGACAACCTCCAAAAATCACAATTTCTTTTAAATGCGGAAAATATAATAATTAATTTAAGAGAAAACCCCACACATACTGATATAAATACAGTCCCAAAACCTGGTATCACTAAGTATATGAGCATCTATACATTACAAGTCTGGGAAACCCGGTCTATAATAATCTGAGACTAAATACAATAAACAAAAGGGTAGGGAAGGAGAGACGAGGTCTGCGAAATATAGCAGCTACCTCTGAATCTCCAAAAAATCAACTGTGAAATAATCGACACCCACTGTGTCCGAGATCACCTGGATCTGCACACGAAGTACAAGGTGTAGTATGAGTACAACCAACTCAGCAAGTAATTCAACATTTAAGATTTCATTGAAATTTCATAACAAGTTTGATCGAAACAGAAAATAATGTTTTTCCAAAATTTTCAAAATAATGATATATGACAGCTGAAATACAGCAAATAATGAAATCAATGCATCCTCTCAGAGTAACAGTCGCCCAGTCATCCCATTCACTCCAACCTCACAGTCACTCTTTCCTCACAGTTACTCATTCCTCATAGTCACTCATCACTCGGCACTCAGCACTCGCAATCGGCACTTTCACTCAATAGTACCTGCTCTCACTGGGGGTGTGTACAGACTTGGGAGGGGCTCCTTCAGCCCAAGCGCTACATCAAGCCAATCACGGTATAAATCAATAAAATATGCTGCGGTCTGCAGCCCGATCCATAAATATCCTCACAATTAAGCCCTCGGCCTCACTCAATCATCAACCTCTCCAGTCTCCCGGGCTCTCAAAAATCATGATAATCAGCCGAAAATTGATAATATGATGTTTTAATAAGTAGCAACAGAGACTGAGATATGATATGAAATGAATAAACATGACTGAGTGTGAAATTATAATTTGAACATATAATTCAACCACAGAAATGACCCAGTGGGTACCAATAATAACATCATATGTCTAAGCATGATTTTTAATACGAGTCTCAGCTCAATTTTCCCTAACACGTAGAGCGGATATCAACAGATAATTCAACTACACATTTTCATGGAATTTGACCAAGTCACAATTCCTACGGTGCACGCCCACACGCCCGTCACCTAGCATGTGCGTCACCTCAAAACCAATCACATAACACATGATCCGGGGTTTCATACCCTCAGGACCAAATTTAAAACTGTTACTTATCTCAAGCCGTGTAATTCTTTATTTTACAATATGTTTGCCTCGTAGATTGGCCTCCAAACGCCTCGAATCTAGCCATAAATAATTCGATTCAGTCAATTAAATTTATTAGAATTAATTTCTTAAGAAAATACTAATTNTGTGTAATTTCTTATTCCGCTATGCCTTTGCCTTGTGAATTGGCCTCCAAACGCCTCGAATCTAGCCACAAATATTTCGATTCAGTCAATAAAAATTGTAGGAATTAATTCCATATAAAAATATAATTTTTCCATAAAAATCCAAAATTTCATCCAAAAATCATCTGTGGGGTCCATGTCTCGAAATCCAAAAAAGTTACAAAATATGAATGCCCATCCAACCACGAGTCCAACCATAGGAATTTCACCAAATTCCGACATCAACTCGCCCTCAAATCTTCAATTAAAGTCTTCAACAAGACCAATTCACCCACGTATATCCCATTTATCCTTAACGGATTTCATCCTGGCCTTTAAGCCCCAATCTAGGTTATATGATTCAATAGTTAATCATTATTAAGCTATTGAAGCACTAGAATCACCAACCATCCTAACAAGATTCAAAAATTCACTATTCATCTGTTTCTCCATTCAAGAATCCTAACTCACAATACCCATTTCAAGGACTAGGATAATTCTTCAACCAATTGGTACTTTCTACTTCATAATACATTCCAAATAATTAATCCATAGTATTATTTAAGTGTAGGGGTGGAGAATTTAACCCTTGTAGCTCAAACCCTAACTTGAACCCTTTTGAATGATTCTTGAAGATTAGAGAAATCCATATGAATTTCAATCCATATAGATGTTAATACTACCATTAATTAGTGTTAATCAATTATAAAAATATCATAAAACTCACCTTTGATGTATATTTGGGTAGAGAATGCTCCACCTTCTCTCTAGAACCCAAAACTTAGCCAAAAATATTTTCTTTTTTCTCTCTCCCCGAACCTCCCCTGTTTTATAGAAAATGAGTCGCGTAGCCTACGCAGATTGGCTACGAAGCTTAACCCTCCCCTTCACTTCCATACTGATTTTGCCTACGCAATGGTGCTTAGGCTACGCAAGACTCGCGTAGCTGTTCTGTCACTCCTTAGTAAAAAGGTCATAACTTCTTGTAGAAATCTCCAAATGACAAACGATTTCATGCGTTGGAAACTAGACTCAAAGGATTTAATTTGATAGGTTATACACCATATAACTCTTTATATCTTGAGTGTTATGCTCATTTGAAGTTAGATCTTGTGCAAACATATTTGAAACTTTATCCCATCATATAATTTTCAACTTGACTTAGCCTTAGGGCTCTTCTTAAACCCTAAATAATTTTTAATGCACCTCATACATATAGTATCATGATCAATTGATATCATTCAAATTACCAGTCTTGTTCATACCTGAATTGTTATAATTAACACCCGCCAATCTTCTTAATGGTCTTAAAACACTTAGAAATTTTTTCGGGGTGTTACATTCTCCCCCACTTAAGAACATTCATCCTCAAATGTTTTACAAGTCATTATTAGCCACAATATTATCCTCTTTTCACCTTAACCATCATCTCTAATCGTTCTTGACTTCATATAGATCTTAGATATTCTTCCAAAATTTCAAGTTCCTTAAGGCCCCAAAATTTGGCTAACTCCCAAATTTTTCAAAACTTTCGGCAGAGTGTCCTCTGCAATTGGCCTAACCACCTTCCATAGAATCACCAAAACCAGTACTAGCAACATATTCATGAACCAACGATGCAACATAACATAAAAAAAATGTCAACCGTGGACTCACGAGCAGTATACTACCAAAAAGGAACACCTTTAACTCTTAGCATTTTCGTAGCATTTTCGTAGAACACAACTATATAAATACATGACTATTCAAACAAATGAGGGTACTTCTTCTTCATTTCCTCCTCGGCTTTCCAAGTGGCCTCTTCAACCTGTTGGTTTTGCCATAACACTTTCACAGAGGCAATTTCTTTATTTCTCAACTTTCGAACCTGTCGGTCTAAAATGGCCACCGGCTCCACATCATAAGTTAAATTACCGTCCAGCTGCACTGTACTGAAATCCAAAATATGAGACAGATTCCCAACATACTTTCGGAGCATGGACACATCGAACACTAGATGAACAACTGATAGACTAGGTGGCAATGCAAGTTCATAAGCCACCTCTCCAATCTTCTTAAGTATTTCAAAAGGCCCAATATACCAAGGGCTCAACTTGCCCTTCTTCCCGAACCTCAGCACACCCTTCATGGGTGAAATCTTGAGCAGAACCTTCTCCCCAACCATGTAAGCAACATCGTGGACCTCCCGGTCGACGTAACTCTTCTATCTAGACTATGTTGTGCAAAGCCGCTCCTGAATCAATT
>AWOL01S0002394.1:0-87365 GCA_000715115.1 Nicotiana otophora
TATATATATATATATAAAGTATTAAATATTATTTATTTAAAATATATCAATTAAGTATTAAATATTATTTATTTAAAATCTATTTATATAAATTAAATAAAACCGACTGATGTCGGTCGGTTTAGTCATTAAATTAATATTTCAAAACTTTAAATTAAAATACCGACTGAATTCGGTCGGTATTTGTGAGGTCAAACGGTCAAACATTTGTCTAACATTTCTGACCGAAATCGGTCAGAGATCGGTAGGAAATCGGTCGGAAATATGTTAATTAGATCACACCAGACGGGTTTCTTCCTATTTTCATCTTTTTCACTCTTTCTCTTCTATATCTTATCCATCTCCCTTCCCCACTGATTGTTGGCCTAATCCCCCCCAAAATCAAGTCACCCACCCCAAATAACAAAGCCACACCACTTCTCTCTCACGCCTAAACCCCATGTCGTCGCTACCACTGTTCCGCCGCACCTCCACCACCGCCATTGCTGGGCCACCACCACCACCACTACCATTTTGACTCCTTGGCGGCACAACCACTGCCATTATTGTTAAATGTTAGTAATCTACCTTATTAGCTTTTTAATTTTTAATTTTTGGAATATAATTTTATCCAGTGTTTTTAGGGTTTTAGTCTATTCAGGATTTATGTTACTAAATAGGGCTTTTGAACTATATTAGATTTAGATTTAGAATTAAACTACCTAAAATTACAAATCTTTTAGGGTTTTTTTTAACTACATTAGAATTAGAATTAAGGTATAAATTATGAACTACTTTAAATTATGAACTTATGGTTCTTAATAGAATTCAAAGTAATGCATTTAAATTATTTAATGTATAAATTAATTTAAGGTATAAATAACGAACTACCTTAAATCATACTCCTCTCCTCTCAATTTGGGATTTTGGGATTATTTCAATTGGTTATAATTCTTTAGTTTTAAGGTTTACTCTAATTGATTTTGCTTATGATATCATGTAAGGTACTTGCTTAATTAGCTAATTGAATGGGTTAACTAATTAAATATTCTAGCGAATCTAATTATGTCTAATGGTAGGGTTAGAATAATATTGTATTCAAATTAATATGCACTCAAATTATTTAAATATTGTACTTTGTAACTAAAGTTTATTATGTAACTTAATTCTATAAATTAATTTGAATTATGATTAATATAAATGTAATTTATTTGTTCTTTATGTAGATGGAATATCGTAGATGGATGTATAATAGTAATTATCCTAATCGTCGGTTGTTGAGGGAGGAATTTATAGAAGGGGTTAAGAAATTTATTAGGCATGCAATGTCACTTGAACTGTTTTGGATTGGAGGGATGATTAGGTGTCCTTGTACGACGTGCAAGTGTTTGTATTTTTTGGGTTCGTAGGATGTTACGACTCATCTTTATAGAAAGGGGTTTATGGATAATTATTTTGTGTGGACTAGTCATTGAGAGGTTGATGGTACTGATGGTGTATTTCATAACGTAGTTGGTGGTGAAAGTAGTAGGTCGGTGGAGAATAGCGTTCAACATCCTAGATATCATGCGATTGCGGATGCTTTTGGGATGCACTTCGATTTTGAAACCCATGAAAGTGTTGAACAACCTCCTAACGAAGAGGCAAAATATTTTTATGAACAGTTAAAGATCGCTAGTCGTCTACTAAGAGAAGGGAGTATGCACTCTCAGTTGTCTGTTGCGATTAGACTGTTAAGTATCAAATTAGATACCAATATTTCTCAAGCGGGAATGAATTCTTTCATTGGCCTTATCAGTATACTAGTTGACCCAACTTTCAACATACCTGAAGATTTCTATAAGGCTAAAAGATTGGTTTCAAAGTTAGGACTCTCGTCTATGAGAATCGATTGTTGTGAAGATGGTTGCATGTTGTATTATAAGGGTGATGCATATTTAGAAATTGTAACTCGTTTCAAACGGGTTTCTAGCGGGAAGAATGTTGCTGTAAAGTCGATGCATTATTTACCTCTTAGTCCTAGATCAAAAAGGTTGTACGCATCGATGAGTTTCGCTCCTCATATGAAATGGCAGTATGAAAATAGAAATCAGCCCGGTGTTATGTTTCATCCTTCAGATGGGGAAGCTTGGAAGCATTTTGATAGGACGTATCCGGATTATGCTAGTGAACCGAGGAATGTTTGGTTGGGTTTGTGTGTTGATGGTGTCACGCCATTTTCTATTTCCGCAACACTATATTCATGTTGGCCGGTCTTTATTACACCGTATAATCTTCCGCTTGAAATGTGTATGACTAGTCCATATAATTTTTTAAAATTGTTTTATTCCCCGTCCCCGCTCCAAAGAGTTTGATTGATGTATATTTGCAATCTCTGATTGATGAGCTAAAACAGTTGTGGTATGATGGAGTTGAGACATATGACATATCAACTAAGCAAAATTCCAACTTGCGTGCTAACTTAATCTGGACCATTAATGATTTTTCTGCGTATGGAATATTGTCTGGGTGGATGACTGCTGGAAAGTTAGCATGTCCTTACTGCATGGAAAATGGTAAAGCGTTCACTTTAAGACATGGCCGAAAGCAGTCATGGTTTGATTGTCATCGTCAGTTCTTGCCAGTTGATCATGAGTTCAGAAGGATGAAGAACGCATTCAAAAAGAATACAATTGAACATGTTTTGCCACCTCCAATTTTGTCCGGTGGGGAAATTTGGGAGAGGGTTCAGAACTTCACTAAAGTTACCGAGGCCCCAACTTCTAGATTTCCTGGATATGGTGTTACTCATAACTCGACAAAACAGAGCATATTTTGGGAGTTGCCATATTGGAAGGATAATTTTCTCCGACACAATCTTGATGTCATGCATATTGAGAAGAACTATTTTTGATAATTTGTTCAACACAGTGATGGATGATAAGAATAAGACAAAAGATAACCCGAAGGCTAGACTGGACTTACAAGAATATTGCAGGCAACCTGAATTACATTTGCAGTTTACGAACAATGGTAAGGTGTTCAAGCCCAAGGCCCGCTACACATTCACTTTGGAACAAAGACGACAGATTTGTGAGTAGGTTACAAACCTAAAGATGCCCGAGGGCTATGCTTCTAACTTGGGAAAATGTGCCGATATGGTTGAAGGAAAGCTGACTCGTATGAAAAGTCATGACTTTCATATATTCATGGAAACCTTAATCCCTATTGCATTTTGTGGTTTACCTGAAAATATATGGAAGCCCATCATAGAGATAAGTTTATTCTTCAAAGACTTATGTTCTACCACATTAAGGGAAGAAAACCTATTTCAAATGAATCGGAACATTCCTGTAATCAGTAATAAGTCAGAAAGGATTTTTCCATGTGGTTTCTTTGATGTGATGGAACACCTTCCAATTCACCTTGTACACGAGGCACGACTTGGAGGGCCGGTTTAATGCAGGTGGATGTATCCATTCGAGAGGTAATGATCAAACCTTGATTTATTCTTGTAATTTTCTTTAACGTTATCGTCTAATATGACAATGTGCAGGACCATCGGCAAGTGTAAACTATTTGTTAAACAAAGGAATAGGATTGAAGGATCCATATGCGAAGCCTATCTTGCAAAGGAAACTGCCCATTTTTGTTCTTACTACTTCGACGGTCATGGGCCATGTGCTAGAAATAGGCCCAATCGGCACAATGTCATGATTGAGATTGATCCATTATATCCACCAATGTCCATATTCAATCAACCAGTCCTCGGTTCTAAAGATCGAATAAAAAGGGGCCTAAGTAGTATGGAGTACAAATCAGCTTCAAATCATGTGTTGCTAAATTGTCCGGAAGTTCAACCCTTTCTTAAGTAAGTGTTGACGTAAGATTAATTTACATGGACTGATATTTAATTTGGTTGATGCAACTAACAAATAATTTTCAATGCGTCGCTTAGTGACTTCGTGAGTCAATTTGGCCATGATGCTGTATATTCTACATTTGAGGCATGGTTTAAAGAGTGTGTAAGTGCATCTTATATACTTTCTCACATGTGAATATACATACTTGGTCACTTGTGAATATACTTGCTCACTTGTGATTTATTTAACACTACATGTAGGTCAATAATCCAAACAACGGTGTTAATCAATTTTTCAAAGACATATCTTGGGGACCTGCACCTACGGTTACAATTATGTCTAAGTATTGTGTGAATGGTTACAAATTTCACACCGAGGAATGCTCCAAGTATAAAAAAAAGCAATAGCAGTGGGATGTGTGTCAAAGGTGGTGAAGGCAACCAGGATAGGGAAAATGATTATTGTGGTGTGATCAAAGAGATTCTAGAATTGTCATATTCATGTTGGCCAAATAAGAAGATCATACTTTTCCGATGCAAGTGATTTGACCCAACACCTAGAAGAGGTACAAATGTACACTCACAGTGCAACATAATTAAGGTTAATAAAAAGAGGGAGTATGATCGCTATGATCCTTTTATAATTGCATAAAAAGTTAGGCAAGTGTACTATGCTCCATATCCGTTGCGGAGGGATAAGACTGATTGGTTGGTTATAATCAAAACTAAGCCTGTTGGTAGGGTGGAAGTTGAGAATGTGCTAGATATTGCTTACCAAAACGATACCTCAAGTGTTAACCAAATGGTAAATGATCAGTTAGAAAATGACTTGGAGCATCCTCAATGCATATTAGAAGAAGTTGATATGGAGGAAATAACAATCATAGCAAATGAGGATGTAGAATCACCTAATAAAAACGAAAGAAGTGAAGAGGAAGAATTTTCAGACGAGGAAGGATACATCGAAGATGACTAGCATGTTAGTTTTTTCAAGCACTCTCAACTTATATAGATTTATATTCTCAACTCTAACATTTTCTTTAATTTATGCAGATCCCCGGTAGGGGTCGAGGTGGGTCTAGGAAGGATAAGAGGCATATTGATCATGATAATGGTGCTGCACCCTCGCTTCCTTCCACTCCACACTTGCATCCCTCCGCTACAGATGGTCGGCAGCAATCTTCTAGGCACACATCTATTCCACCACATCCATCTACTCATCAGACTACCTACCATTCGCCCTCCCAGCGGTATTCTTACCATTCTCCGCCACAGGGATATACCCCGCTTCCTCTATATGATCCCGCATGTATTTACATGGGTCCATCGAGTCAGCAGTCACAGGGCCATGTGGTACGCCCGTCATCTTCTCCATTTGCTTCATCACCAGCTGGATCGCATCCATCTAGATTTCAGTCAGCCGGATCGCAGCAGTGGTCTGGATCACAGCAGGAGTCTAGATCGATACAGGGGTATGGATCACAGCCATCTTCATCAGCGACCCCGTCTCCCTCTTCATGGAGTTCGTCTCCTAGCATTTCTAAACTTCACCTTCGGGATAGTAGCGCTGAGCCAGATGCCTCCCATTCTGTGCATGCTTCAGCTTCATCGGAGGATGATGATCTAGAGAAAGTGCGGTGTGATCATTATCATAGGATGATCATCAGGCCTGAGCAAATTGGGTATGATTTATTTATTACTTCTTTATTTTTGCTGAATTATAATAGCTACTCTTATTTATTTAATGTAATTTCTATGTTGCAGGTTCATACCTAATCATCGCACTACAAAGATAATCACTGAAGCACTTGGCCGGTTGTATAATGTACCCTATTCGACTTGGAGTGACTTTCCACCTGAGCTCGTGCAGTAAACTTTTAACCAATTTAAGGTTTTAATACAATTCTTATCTATTTGAGCATTATATTAACAATATTTTTATCTAACGTTACATACTTTATTTGCAGACTAAGTGTGCCTGGGAGGACCAGCATAACAGTGAAATTCTTGTAAATTTTATGTTCAAATGCCGTAAGAGACTATCTGATTCCTTCTCCTCTGCTCGAAAGAAGAGAAAGAAGCCTTCATGATTTCTGCCAGTTATATGGTAGGATCTGCTGAGGCAATGAACCACCGAGAAATTTGACAAGAGGAGTGAACGGGGAAAGAAGGCCCGAGCATCTGAGAAAGGTGGCTCCTTGCACCGTGTGGGTGCAAGGAGCATGGGGACTGTGAGGAGACTACTGGTAATTCCTTAAAATATTTACATCTATTTTTATCGAACTATATTTATATATTTTAATTTAGTTAACACGTTTTATTATATTTGTAGGAAAAACATATGGGAGGAAGATGACTCATGATGAGTTCTTCATGGAGACTCAGATCCGAAAAAAGAAGGCACCGACAGATCCAACTAGATAGGTCGAGGAACAGGCAAAGCCTGCATATGTAAGTTTCATAACTACCATAAATTCTTGTAATATTCTATAGTTAATAATTTTCTATCTTCTAAATAAAGGGTCGCTACAAGATTAATATGGAGGAGTACACTCAAAGCTTGTCACCGAATGTGCAAGGCGAGCGATCACCCCTTTTAGATGAAGAAGCGCAGAGGATATGGCTGGATGTTGTCGGTGGTCCTAATAAGGGGATATCATAGGACATTCCAGAGAGATCATTTCGGCGCTACAGGGCTAGATTGCAAGGTATAGGGACTTTCGCCTAAGGCGAGGTAATTAATAGGTCGACTATCTCGTCTATAGAAAACAAGATCGCAAAGCTGACAGCAGAGCTTGAAGAGACAAAGGCTAGAGAACAAAAGAGAGATGAACAATTTGGTACCCTTCAAGTTCAACTACAAAATAATGACGAACAATTTAATCTCCTTCAAGGTCAGCTGGCCAATCTTCTTGCTAGTGGTTATTTTTCCATTCCCCTGTCTCGTGAGCCTTCCCCATATGCTAATCCTTCTCATCGTGATCCTTCGAACCATGCCGACGATGAAGATTCTAGTAGTGAAGATGAAGAAGATTCAATATAAAACACTCATTGAATGGTATGTATTGCTAAACAAAGTCTTGAACTTATGAATATTTAGTTGGGAATAGTTTTGAATGATGATTGTATTATTGATATTATTTTGTTATTGAACATTTTGTATAGTTGTTGTTGTGGTTGTTGTTGTTGTTATTAGAGTCGTTGTTGGTTAATTGTTGGTGGTCAATTGTTGTTGTTGGGTTTTCAGATTATGGTTGAATGGCAACAATGTAAATATGATGGATATTGGTTGTAATTGGTAGGTGGTGTAGCTTAAAAGCAGACATATTTTGTCCAGTTTTTACCCAGAAAACCGACCGAAGTCGGTCGGAAATATTAATTATTTTTCCTAGAAATTCAAAATTTCTGACCGAATTCGGTCGGAAATTTCAAATGAAATCTCTAGATTCTTGAAATTGAATTTTTGAATTTAAATTTATTTATTTATTAGTATACCGATCGATTTTGTTCGGTGTTTTATAATTTACAAATAATTATAAAGTTATTATATATTTAAATTTTTGACCGATGTCGGTCGCTATTGGAAAATAAAATAAAAAAAATTAATCAATACCGACAGAAATCGGTCAGTATATTTAGTTTGGTTGTCAGTCAACGCGTTGAATATTGCGACCGTTTTCGGTCGGAAATTTGCGACCGATTTTGGTCGGAACACCTTAGCGACAATTATTTTTCCGACTAATTAAAAGCGGTCGGAAATCGGTCGCTTTTCCTCAATTTCCGACCGAAGTCGATCGATTTTTCTAGACGAAATTACCCTGTTTTTTAATAGTGCTAGAAGCTTCTTTCCTCATGTGAATAGCATGTGAGGGAATATTAGTGGTTATGATAGAATTTTTCTATTATAGTTAGACATATTAGAGTTGGACAAGTGTAATTATTATTTTCTTTTTCTCTATTTTTTTATTCAAAACTCAAGTGTATATATACATGTACAAACAGTTAAATGATATACATAGAAAATTTTTCAATTCTGCAGTCTGTCATCTTCCATTTCTTGGTAGGAGTAACTTTGGCAAAAGAGAAATTTGATTCAAAGAATTTGACATCTCTGGACACAAAACTCCTTTTAGTTTCCAGTTCCAATAGTTTGTAACCTTTTTGATTCAAAGGATATCCAATTAACACATAGGTTGTTGCTCTCTCATCAAACTTGCTTCTTCCTTGTGTCAAAGTAGAAGCATAGCATAGACACCCAAAGTTCCTCAAATGTTCATATTGAGGTGTTTGTTGAAAAAGCACCTCATATGGTGTCTTACCTTGTAGTACTCTGGAAGGCAGTCTATTTATGATATGTATTGCAGTTATAATAGACTCTCCCCAATATGATATAGGTAGGCTGGATTGAAACATTAATCCCCTTGATACCTCCAAACGATCTTTGTGCTTCCTCTCAACAATTCCATTTTGTTTGAGGAGTAGCCACACAAGACAACTGATGTATGATCCCTTCTGAAGCAAGAAAAGCTGCTTCTTGTGTCCCCTATACCAATTCCAAAGCATTGTCAGATCTTATCATCTGTTTCTGCACCTAGAGAAGGTGCTCCACTAAGGAAGTCTGGTAGAATTACTCAACAACCAGTTTATCTAAAGGACTATGTATGCAATAGCATTATGTTTATTGATTTGGACAAGGCATGATTGTTTTAACCAAGTAATCCTAGTGCTTACTCATTTTCATCTCTAACCATAAATAATCAACACCTCATCCAGTCCTTATCTACAATAAGTGAGCCTAGTAGTTATACACAAGCTTCTCAACATCCAGGTTAGAGGCAAGCCATGAAGTCAGAAATTCAAGCTCTATAGGACAACCACACTTGGGAAGTGGTTGAGCTGCTTAAAGGGAAGAAAGCATTACCTTGCAAATGGGTTTATAAGGTGAAGCATTTATCTCATGGCACTATTGAGAGATTAAAAGAAAGACTTGTAGTAAGGGGGATATCCAAAGATAAGGAATAGACTATGGTGAAATATTTTTACCAGTGGTAAAAATGACAACTATAAGATGTCTACTTACTATTGCATCTAAAAGGGGTTGGAATGTGTCTCAGTTAGATGTAAATAATACATTTTTACATGGTAACCTACAAGAGGAAGTGTACATGACATTTCCAGCAGTTCTGACACCACCTAGTCCTACACATGTTTGCCTTTTAAAAAAGTCTTTACATGGTTTAAAGAAAGCTTTCCGGCAGTGGTATGCTCGGCTTGGAGGGGCATTAAGTTTTAAAGGTTATTCATCATCATTAAGTGTTTATTCTCTGTTTTTCAAGCAAAAGGAGGACCCATTTCTATTCTAGCTGTCTAAGTAGATGATATACTATTGACAGGGGATGATTTACAAGAAATTCAAAGCATCACAGACTTTCTCAACACTGAATTCAAGGTTAAGAACCTAGGAGACATACAGTACATCCTTGGACTGGAAATTTTGCGAGAAAGTAATTGTTTCATTTTCAGTAAACGAAAGTTTACCTTGGATATGCTCAAAGAATTTGATGTATCTCACTTGCCTCGTGCAACTTCTCCTCTAGATCCCTGTTCTAAACATCAAGCAGAAGATGGACCTCTCATGGATAATCCTACTCTATATAGACACTTAGTTGGGAAGGTGAATTACCTCACCAACACTCGACCAGATCCCTCATTTGTTGTCCTCACTTTGAGTCAGTACACGCAACGCTCTTGCTTGTCATATTTCTTTGCTACATTGAGGGTTCTGAAGTACTTAAGTGTTGATCCTGACCAAGGAATTTTATTGTCTTCTAAACCAGATTTTTCCTAACTTGCCTTTTGTGATGTTGACTGGGCTTCTTGCAAAGATACTCGTAAATCGGTGAGTGGTTTCTTCATTACTTTGGGAGGCTCTTCGATTTCTTGGAAATCAAAGAAACAAGTCTCCCTCTCTCTTTCTTCTGTCGAAGCAGAGTACCGTTCCATGAGGTGTGTGACTGCATAGATAACCTGGCTTGTACGCCTTTTTGATGACCTTCCCACCCCTATCACTCTTCCAATCCCTCTTCACTCAGATAGCAAAGCAGCCATCCATATTTCCCCTAACCTTGTTTTCCATGAATGCACAAAGCATGTCGAACTCGACTGTCACTTTATGCGTCAACAGTTTCTTTCTGGGCTAATTACTCTTTCATTCGTACCATCTAAAGATCAGCTGGCCGATCTGTTTACCAAACCTCTTTCTGGGGTTTCTCATAGAGGAATTCTAAACAAATTGGGGGTCACAACACTCCCCTCCAACTTGAGGGTGGGATGTTAGAAAGTCGAAACCCTAGCTTAATTTGGTCATCAATTGAGATATGGGGTGTGATCAGAAGAGAGGAGAAAGTGAAGATGAAGACCGATCAGACTAGGTTTATCTTCGATATAACCTATGATGAATGTGTCGGCTATTTTATTAGTTGAAGTTGACTATTTACAAGGAATCACAGCCACACATCAAGCTCATGATGGATTAAATCTGCATCGTTGGTTTATCTTAATGCTAGAAGCTTCTTTCCTCATGTGAATAGCACGTGAGGGAATATTAATGGTTAGGATAGAATGTTTCTTTTATAGTTAGACATATTAGAGTAGGACAAGTATAATTAGTATTTTCTTTTTCTCTATTCTTTTATTCAAAACTCAAGTGTACATATACATGTACAAAAAGTTAAATGATATAGGGAGAAAATTTTCCAATTCTGCAGTATGTCATCTTTAATTTCTTTCACTGCAATATATTATTAGAAAGACATTGAATATATAGTAAACAAGTATTTCCTCAGATCTAAAAAAAAATAGTGAGAAATGCGAACGAATAATTAATTAAGGCGAATGTACTAGAATGAAAAATTGTGACGGAGAGAAATTAACGTAGAATCTTTTGATAAAATGGACCTGCATAAATCTAGAACAACCAAGGAAAAATAAAAAAGAATGTAAGACAATGATTTAAGATAGAGGGTATATAAGGGTACAAGATGAAATATGATTAGCTACTAAAACTTACATGGCATTATTTAAGTAGGCTCAGATAATGTCCCCAACCTCTCCAGATAATGAATAAATTATCATTAGAGGCAAAACATTTAGGAAAACGACATTGTATATATAATCGCTCTCAAAATAATAGCCAAAACATGCATATATTTTTGTACATATATACATATAAATTTTATATATTGTTTTTGCTACCGAATACAAATAGTTTCTAGCGCAGGCTAAAAGTAATAAAAAGCCAAAATATTTTTATGATGCTAGTTAGCACCACTCCGAAGTACTAATAACTAAGTTGAAAAGAGAGCTGTTAACACTCATGAATGAGCTCGATTTGAAGAAATCGTCAATGGAGCTTTTAGGGTTCTGGAATTTCCTTCTGAGAGAAAATAAGAAAGGAAAGAGATAAAATGAAATGAGCCGCTTAAACATTTGGCCCCAACTTCTATTTATACTTTCGTGTTCCAATTACAAAAATAGCCAACTGTATGTATATTTACAAAAGAAATAACTGGCCACAGTATAAATAATTGTGTTGATCCACTAAGTCATGTGCTCTTGTTTTGGGCCTAAGTGGGACTGCCCATCAGATAGCCCAACACCCCCCTTCAAGTTGGAGGGGGATAACACCTTCAACTTGGATAAAAAAAGAATGATGAAGAACTCCAGATAGAGGCTTGGTGAGAATGTCAGCAAGTTGGTTGGAAGTAGATACATGAGACAATTGAACTAAGCCATCATGCAACTTGGTGCATATGAAATGACAATCCACCTCGATATGCTTTATGCGCTCATGGAAAATTGGGTTCTTGGCAATATGAACACCAGCTGCATTGTCACAGAAGACAGAAATAGGAGAAACAATAGGAACAAACATATCATGAAGCAGCCTGGATAACCAAGTTAACTCAGCGACTACTTTACTCAAAGCTTGATATTCAGTCTCAGCTGATGACAAAGAAACCACTGGCTGCTTCTTTGATTTCCAACCAATGAGGCTGTCCCCCAAGAATATACAAAAACCAGTGACTGATCTACGTGTGTCAGGGTAGGCAGCCCAATCACTGTCAGAGTAAGCCCAGATAGAAAAATCAGGAGAGCTAGAGTAGAATAACCTAAGATCAAGTGTTCCCTTGAGATACATCAACATATGAAGAGCAGTATGCATGTGAGGGACTTTGGGATCCTTCAAAAATTGACTGAGATGTTGTACTCCAAAACAAATGTCAGGCCTAGTATGGGTTAAAAATAATAGCTTCCCAACAAGACTTCTGAACTTATCAGGTTGGGGCAGCAGTTCACCAACATTGGCTTTCAATTTGTGATTCAACTCTAAGGGAGAAATGATAGGAGTAACATCCAAACAATTGTATTCTTGCAATAAATCATGAACTAATTTCTTCTGATTCAATAGAACACCAGTAGAATGAGAAGCGACTTCAATTCCCAGGAAATAGTGAAGAGACCCTAGATCTTTTATTTTGAATTCATGATCTAGGAACTGTTTTAATGCATTTATCTCATCTAATGCATCACCTGTGAGGATTATGTCATTCACATAGACTGCCAACACCACTAGATGACCAGGATTGCCGTTGATGAACAATGAATAATCATTCATGGAATGAGAGTAACCTTTGAAATATAGCTCTTGAGAGAGCTTGGCATACTATTGCCTAGAAGCTTGTCTCAACCCATTTAGTGATTTATTAAGCTTACAAACCAAAGAGGAAGAAGTAATAGAGGAAGAAGAAGAAGAAGAAACAACAAAACCAGGAGGCAACTTTATATAGACATCCTCATCCAAATCACCATGCATGAATGCATTATTAACATCAGGTTGAAATAATGGCCAATTTCTTTTAACAGCTACAGCAATAAGACACTTGACAGTAGACATTTTAACTACATGGGAGAAGGTTTCATTAAAATTCACACCTTCTACTTGTGTATCACCCCTAATTACTAACCTAGCTTTATATCTTTCAACATTACCATCAGCCTTATACTTGATTTTATATACCCATTTACAACCTATGGGTTTCTTACCTTGAGGTAATTCCATAATGTCCCAGGTATGTGTTGCCTGTAAGGCCTCAAACTCTTTCCTCATGGCATTCTGCCATACTAGAACAGATGCAGCCTGAGAGTAGTGATATGGTTCAAATTCTACCTGTTGGGCATTGGAACATGAAGAAGAAGGAAACTGCTGAATATAGTCTTTTAAGTGAGGGGGAAGATTATGAACCGTAGTGGACTTTCTAAGGTTGGGTATAGATGAAGTATAGATGACAGGAGTAGAGGGTAAGACATCAGGATTGTAAGGAGTACAAGATGCAGGGAGAGGAGTAACAGAGTTAGGGAAAGAAAAATCAGAAGTAAAGGGAAAAAAGTTCTCATGAAATGTGACATCCCTTGAGATAAAACACTGCTTGGATTGTAAATTGTATAATTTATAGCCTTTCTTGGCAAAAAGGTAACCAAGAAATACACAAGGTAATGCCCTTGATTTAAGTTTGTCTCTTTGAGGTATTGGGACAGTAGCATAGCAAATACAACCAAAAATTCTTAGATGTGAATAATATGGAGGTTTGTTATAAAGGATTTCATAGGGTGACTTGTTTTGCAGTAATCTGGAAGGGAGTCTGTTAATGATATATGTGGTTGTTAGAAGGCAGTCACCCCAGAACTTAATAGGAAGTTTAGATTGAAAAAGAAGAGCTCTAAATGCTTCAAGTAGGGTCCTATGTTTTATTTCCACCATACTATTTTGTTGGGGTGTGTGTGGACACGTAGTTTGATGAGTAATACCATTTTCTGAAAAGAAATAAATGGCAACATGACTAGATCCTAGTTCAAGTGCATTGTCAGATCTTATGTTTTGTACAGTTACATGAAATTAAGTCTTAACCATTGCAACAAATTCCTTCAAAAGAGAAATGGCATTACTCTTGGATCCCAGAAGATGAGTCCAAGTACTCCAAGAGAAATCATCAACAATTGTAAGGAAATATCTAGAACCAGAATAAGTGGGAGTGTGATAAAGGTCCCCAAGTATCAACATGAATCAATTGGAAAGGCTTAGAGGTATGAATAGAGCTATCAGGAAAGGGCATTCTAGTCTGCCTTGCCATGGGACAAATATCACAAGGGAAAAACTAAACAGATGAGATAACATGTGAAATTTCAGAAATACATTTCATTTTAGCAAAAGGAACATGTGCAAGCCTCTTATGCCAGACACAATCCATGTCATTTATAGTAGCTTTATTACATGTGGAAGAAACAATTTGTACAAGAGAGAAAGGAGAACTAGAAGTGCACAAAGATGATAAGCTACTAGTGTGAGCAGAAGGCAGAATACTCTGAGATTGAGAAGGTTTTTTCCAAATGAACTTGTATAGACCATTATCCAGTTTACCAAGATCCAGAGGCTTCTTCAGAGAAGGGCCTTGTAGAATACATGAAATTCTGGTAAACTGAACTATGCAATCAAATTGTTCAGTAAGTTTGTGCACAGAAATTAGGTTATGTTTGAAAGAAGAAAGATATAGCACATTCTGTAAGATAATAGAATCAGTTAGTACAAAAGACCTTGTACAAGTAACTTTGACCTTATAACCATTTGGAAGGAAAACTAGAAAGGGAATTGGTAGTGATTCGATGTTAATAAGGAAATCTTTATTTGATGTCATATGGTCAGAAGCACCAGAATTAATTATCCAAGTTAAGGAATCAGACTGAGTCAGCAAGGCAGAATTAAAACTATATGCTACACTTTTAGGCAAGTATGTACCAGCAAAGTTAGCAGAAGCCATGATATTGAGTGAAGATCCAGAATCAGACATATGAGCTTGCTGAAGTAAAGAGATGAGCTGATCATACTATTGCTTGGTCAGACTAGGCACCCCAGATCCATGATCATGTTGACTAACACTAGGTTGTGTGGGCTGAGTAGCAGGAACACATTCAAAATAAGGAAGATCAGAATTTTCAACCATATTGGTTGCTCCCTTTCTTCCTTTGGTGAACTTGAAATTGGAGGGGAACCCAATGAGTTTGTAACAATTTTCAGCCATATGCCCAGGTTTCTTGCAATACTTGCAGAAAGCAGCATTTCTAGACTGATCAAAAGTTACTCTTTGATGAAATTGTCTTTGTTGAGCTTGAGTATTGAATTGCTTTTGCTGAAAGTGTGGTGGAATGGATTTATTTAAAAAGGAATTCACATTAAAGGATGATGACTCAGATTGAAAGGAAGGATTTGGGTTCACTTGTCTTTGCTTTTCATCTTGGAGAAGAATATTATACACATTGTCAAGAGAGGGCAGGGGTTGCATCATCAACAGATTGCTATTAACCCCTATATACACCTCATTCAGACCCATGAGAAATTGATAGACTTTGTCCTCGTCTTTCTCCCTTTGAAGACCTTCTTTTGCAGCACAAACACATGAATTTGCATGAGTGGTGCACATAACCCCCAGTTCATCCCAGGCCTTCTTGAGTTTATTGAAATAAGAGGCAATATCAAGAGATCCTTGGTAAGTGGAGGCAAGTTGCTTTTTAATTCGAAAATCTTGGTCCCATTTACAGCCCCATATCTATTATTAAGTTGTTTCCATATACTTTCAGTTGTTTCTGAGTACTATATACTTTCAGCAATATCATATGACAAAGAATGAGTCAACCATGAAATAATCATATTATTACAATGATCCCATTGTCTATATTGAGGAGAGTTTTCAGGAGGTTTGACGCATGACCCATCAATGAATCCTATTTTATTTCTAGTAGATAAGGAGACTATCATATTGCGTTTTCATCCTCCAAATCCAACCCCTGAGAATGGTACAGTGAGAGAAATACCAGGAACATCGGAAGATGAGAGGAACAATGGAGAAGAAGGATCAATATTGGAAGTACACATATAAGTAGACGCACTAGGTCCGAAACTACCCATATCAATGATAAATTCACACAAAGTCACAAATTTACTATATTCTAAAATGAAAATCGGCGAGATAGAAGAAATACCGAACTTCTTCGCAACCTGAAGAAGTAAAGGCCTTGAGAAGGTGACAGATAACAAAATCCCCAAAACTCAGCTAACAAACACAATCCCTAGGTCGTGTAGAAACCCTAGGTCTGATATATGAGAACGGGATCTTCAACTTCTTTGAAAGATAAACACCTCAAACTAGAAGATATCTTCAACTGCATCGATGAATGTTCCATAAACAAAAGAACACGCTCCAACTACTTTCATAAAAAAAATGAAATTGCAAACCTTGGTCTAAAACCAGACAAAATTGAGCACGGTTAGTATCGATCGATAGAGGATGAAGAGGAGATGTGTTTTCTCTGCTCTGATACCATGTTAACACTCATGAATGAGCTCGATTTGAAGAAATCGTCAATGGAGTTTTTAGGGTTCTGGAATTTCCTTCAGAGAGAAAATAAGAAAGGAAAGAGATAAAATGAAATAAACCGCTTAAACATTTGGCCCCAACTTCTATTTATACTTCAGTGTTTCAATTACAAAAATAGCTAACTGTATGTATATTTACAAAAGAAATAACTGGCCATAGTATAAATAATTTGTTAACACTCATGAATGAGCTCGATGTGAAGAAATTGTCAATGGAGTTTTTAGGGTTCTGGAATTTCCTTCAGAGAGAAAATAAAAAAGGAAAGAGATAAAATGAAATGAGTCGCTTAAACATTTGGCCCCAACTTCTATTTATACTTCTGTGTTCCAATTACAAAAATAGCCAACTGTATATATATTTACAAAAGAAACAACTGGCCACAGTATAAATAATTATGCTGATCCACTAAGTCATGTGCTCTTGTTTTGGGCTTAAGTGGGACTGCCCATCAAATAGCCCAACAAGAGCGGGACAGGCCAAAGATAAAGGCAAGGAAACATTTAGCCAAAGACTCCGTAGTAGTAAGATATACAAAAGTAATCTCACGATAATTTGAACAAAAGTACCCTTAAAATCCAAAGCAAGCTTCTCTATAAAGTCCTCCAACTTAATAAATCCCTTAAAACACTCCATCATCTCACGTTTTAAGGATTTGGAATTATACATGTTCACCAAAAAGTCCAAACCCCAGTAATTTTTCTATGAAGTCCTCAATAATTCTTTTCTTCTCTTTCATCTATGTAATCAAAAGAAAAACAAAATAAGGTAAAAATGTTCTATTCAAACCAATACACCACAATATCCTAATGAAAAATATAATATTCAAATCAAACAACGATGATATTCCAATTTGGAATACAATATTCAAATCAAACGTAACACAATATTCTAATTTGGAATACAATATTCAAATCAAACATACGATAATATTGTAAGTTTGAATATAGTATTCAAATCAAACATACCACAATGTTCCAATTTGGAATAAAGTATTCAAACTAGATTTTTTCAAATTAAAAAATTGTAGAATATTTAGTTTGTATATTTTCTTCAAAATTAAAATATTGTTTGAGTATTGTATTCCAAATTAGAATATTATAGTATGTTCTGTTTGAATATTGTATTCCAAATTGGAATATTATGGTATATTTAGTTTGAATGTTGTATTTCAAATTAGAATATTATAGTATTTGAATAATGTATTACGAATTAAAATATTATGGTATATTTAGTTTGAATAATATATTCTAAATTAGAATGCTATGATATGCCTGGTTTAGATATTATACTTGTCATTAGAATATATTCGATTTGAATTGTATTTTAAATTAGAATATTGTGGTATGCTCAAAATATATGGGAAGATTTGAAAGTATAGTGTATACAATATCAAAAATGAAGTTCTCAAGGAAAATAGGAATATGATTTAATTAGGGGAGATGTGAATCTCAAAATTCATCGAGTATATGTTTCAATAATTAAGGCTACATTTAAGGAACATTATCCCCTTATTAATAGTGATTGTTACGCGCACAAGATTCTCTATCAAGATAAACGATATAATTTCTTTATAGGTATACAATGTAACTTTCATAATTAAGGCATAGTGAGTAAATAGATTTATAGAGGGGTATACCGCGTTAAAATCCCTTATTTTTGACCACTAATGGGCCACCTTTTGATCCTATTCAGAAAGCAAAGTCCCTTTCTTTATCCATGTGTTTGGAGAGAAATTGACAAATATCCACTTTTTGTACCGCTAATTAAAACTCAACCACTGTTTCAAAACCGTCCAAACTTTGACATGTTTCCAAATTTTATTTGTATATGAAAATTGACTATTTCTTAATTACAATTTCAGACAAAGGCTAAACATTAATAACAAGCCCAATATGTAACCAGCCCATGCCATTTTTACGTATGATATGCCATTTTTGATCGCCCTATTTAATATGTTCTTACTTTTAAAAAAATATTTAACTGGTATCCAATATAAGGACACTTCAAATACCACTTCTCTTCTTTTACCTTCTTCTTTATCTTCTGGTAATAAAAAACTTTTGGTCATAGATTTTACATATTCAAGGAACCCAACACTTGAACTGAATAGCCTAGATAATCGAGATCTGAAGTTAATATTGCTTCAGACGAACTTCAGACGCGATTGTTTGAAATTTGCACTATCACGGGGAGAACTTCCGTTGTAATTGTCTAAAGTATGCACTGCCACAGAAATTCTAGTCACACAATTGTCTAAAGTTTGTACACAAAAAAACTTCAAATCCCATTGTCGGAAATTTGCACTTCAACGGACTAACTTCAAACTCGATTTTCTTAAAGCTTAATACTACCCGAAATTTGTAACTTCATACCCAATGTTTTTGAACTTCAGTTGCGTATATCTAAAGTTTTTCAAAGTGGATAAATTTATAAATTCTTATGCATCGTGGTTATGAGTGCAATGACGATCCCAAAAATCGGGTACATATGTAGTTATCCCCACGGATTCTGCTCTTGAAATCGCTAAAATTGGGCTTAGGTTCTAATTCTCTCCACCAAAAACTGTAAATGGGCTTAAATGAGTCGACTTGCCCAGCTCACAAATGATTTCGTGGAAATCACACTAGATAGCCACTTTAAGTGTGTCATTTAAAATATATTTATAGTTTATAATATATTTAAAGATTAGCCAAGGCGTCTTTCACCCGGGTTACATGTCATTGATTATTTGAACTTGATCTGCATTTTACATTCTTCCTTAGTAGCAGATCTTTCACATTATTCCCAATTACTTTATGAGTCGTATCAAGCAGTGCCGGCTCAAGGCAAAGCCAGTAAAGTAATATCTTTAGGCCCTTAATATTTTAAGGCCCCATTTTAAAAATTAATAATAGGTTCATTTTATGGTCAGTTTCCTTCAAAAAATAAATTTTATTTTGATATGAAGTCATCAATTACTAGAATCAGTTTCTACTATTTTTTTCTTTAAATTTGAATTTTTTTTCCTTCTATTTTTACCTTATATTAGTAATATTGTCTTTGTTATTTTGTCAGAATTCTACTATGGAAACTATATAGCATGTATTAGGTTATTCGATATTATTTTTTAAAAGTTTAAATCCTCTTAATAAAATTTGGCTTTAGGCCCTCAATGGTCTTGAACCTCTGGTATCAAAATAAGGAGCTAACTCACTCGTTAAAGTACCAAATGATGAACCCATCACATCTTAAGGGGACTGAAGAAGGAGACCACCTCATGATTTAAATTAAAATATTTAGAGAGTAAATTTTATATGTACTTTCATGTAGCTTCTGTATTTGGTCTTTAAACAAATTTTAATGTCGGTAATGACAGAATACTAGTTATTGAGTAGATTGTGAGAAGGATAAAATAAGCTTGGTTTAATAGTGAATTAATATTTTAGCTCTTTGCAATTCAGTCTATCAGTTCTCACCCGTATATTTTTTTTTTAAAAAAAAAAGATTGAGCTGGTCTATTCTCATGTGTTAAAGGAATGATATTTTAAGAAATCTGAAGCCTTTAGCATACTAATAAAATAAAAAAGAAAAGCTGATGACAGCTATTTCATGGTGTAAAATTGAAGTGTGAAACGTGATGTTGAAAATGAAGCCTTATCTTCACAACTAAATTGGTGTTGGAAAAATCACTGCTGGAATTTTAGGGTCTTGATTTCTTCATATTCTTTTGTTTTCTAAAACTTTCTTCAAATTTATAATCCAAACACGTTATTCATAGAGTGAAAAGACACTTTTTGAAGAGTCATCAGTCACCACCTTTTGGACTCAAAAAGGAAAAGAAGAAATAAAAAAGATAGTAATAAGTCTTCATTTCATTGACTGACCAGCAACGAATGAGAACTAATGAGTCAATACTGGAAAAGTCGTTACTACGACGAAATTTAATAGAAGATAAAATAGTGATTAGCATTAAAGGCTTGAACTAAAAACACAAAAAGAAAAGCCAAGAATGATTTTGTCATACATAATCGACTCAATTCAGACGAAAAAAGTGAAAAATCAAAGCCAATGTCGCTAAAGTTCCCCAAGTCATTTTCATTCTTTTGTTGGACGTTTCGATATAAGAATTGTGAAATTTCGAAAACAATTGAAATATTTTTCACAAGCGAATATGATATTTGAAAATTAGAGTTATATTTGAACATCAATATAATTTGGAGCTGTTTTTGAATTTTTATGAGTGATTTTGTTTTTTGCGCTTTCCGCGTTGGGTTTCGTTAATCACCCAGCACTCACGCACGCGAGCACACCCGCGTGGAGGGAGCTGTGCGGAGGGAAGCCGAAGCACCCCGGCCGCACCGCTCCCCTGTGTTTAAACAAGTTCGCGAGGTCGTTCAGCTTTGCATGTTTCGACAATGATCTTTCTGCAGGTTTACCTACGGAAACCTTGTTACGACTTCTCCTTCCTCCAAATGATAAGGTTCAATGGACTTCTCGCGATGTGGCGAACAGCGAACCGCCTACGTTGCCGCGATCAGAACATTTCACCGGATCATTCAATCGGCAGGAATGAAGGGTGATGTGTACAAAGGACAGGGACGTAGTCAACGCGAGCTGATGACTCGCGCTTACTAGGATTCCTCGTTGGAGACCAACAATTACAGTGAACTATTCCCATCACGATGAAATTTCAAAGATTACCTGGGCCGGTCGGCCAAAGCTATAAATTCGTTGAATACATCACTGTAACGCACGTGCGACCTAGAATATTTATGAGTGATTTGAAGTGAAAATTTTGAAAAATAACTTTTTTGAGTTTTTCAAATTTCAGAAAGTTTCAAATTCAACTTCAAATGAAATTTGAAATTTTCATTGACAAACACTGATTCCGAAAAAAAGTAAAAAAAAAATCGGAAAAAAGTAAAAAAATTTTATGGCCAAACGGGCCCTTAGTGTCATAATAATATATAGAAGTCACAACGTTGACCAAAAATAATGTTTGTGACTGCAAGCTAAGGATATATCGATTGTATTGTCATAAGTTTAACAGGTCCAATATTTACAAGATTATCTTGAATAAAATGTGCTACTCATAATATCTACTATCAAATCTACAAAAGAGGAAACGCGAACAAGTTTAGAAAGATACATTCCAATTATTAAGGGGCATGTTAAGTTGCGAAGCTGTGAATTGTAAAGAATTCTATGCAGATGCAGATGTGAGCTACATCGCTCTTCTACTGAAATTTGTAAGATTTGATCGTACTCAATGTTATAAAATAGAGAGATAGCGCAATTTAAACTACAAGAAAGATCAATATACTAATTCAAGAAAGATAACTCTTTGAATGAAAACATTAGATGCTCATTATTTTTGATATTGTATCGCAACTGAAAATAGAACTACAACTATGACAGACACTACATCTGATGGAACTTAATTAAAAAAATAAAAATATAAGGGACAGAAATAGGTATAGTGGGTTTTGAGGCACAATAAAATACATATTTGCAGGTTCTTACACCACGTTCATTAATTATACAAGTTCCTTCAGTAATAGCACGTCCTGTTACTGAAGCATCCATCTCTTGCTCCTATATTGCATATTTCAAATCCTATATCAACTCTGCATGTCTTGATTCCATACACATCTGCATCCACAAAATTAAAATAAGTTTTACATCTTTGAATGCAAAAACAAGAGAAAAATAAATAAACAAAGTTTAGTCATTTTGTGAATTAGCCAATATATAAATATCGCCACATGAACAAAGGATTAATATGTTAGATTTAATAAATGGTAGTTTCTAAGCGACTTAACGAAAATTATAGACATGCATCTAGTAGTTAGAGGTTACAATTTTAACTATAGCTACAGTCAAATCTCTCGATAATAACGTTATTTGCTTCGATATTTTTTGGCTACTATAGCAAAATGTTGTTATAGAGAACACGTAATATAAGACAACGTGAAAATCGGTTCCAAAATAAATTCGGTCATTATAGTGAAATGTTAATGACTGTTATAGAAATGTTTGACTGTATATGATTTAAATGACTTGTTGGTTTATTGGATTCCAATCTCCTTTATAACTATGTAAAATAAATCGAGGATAAGAAAAGATTAGATCTGACAGAAAACTCTACTTTAGGTATAAAAGGAAAAAACTTAATGTAAAACCTGATACAACAGCAAAAAGGATGATTAGAATTGCCAGTGATTTCAAGGACTTTTCCATCTTGTATATCTGATGAATGATAATTAGTGTTTGCAAACTCCTCCAAAGACTTCCTTCTTATAATGTTTCACCATCGAGATTTTAGCAACCTCTTCTCCTTGTTTTACTTTTTTCATATATAGCATCTAATTAACCAGTCCATAATACTTTTACCATTAATCATTTTTACATAAAGATTTGCTACTATATCATTGGAACAAGTTTGAAAGTCATTGTATAACTTTCCATGATATATAGTGCAAAAGACACTATATTAGGTATGAAATCTATGTTTTCTAAAATTGCACTACTTGTGTGAAAGTAAACCACCTTCTTGAAAATTGAAAAAGTTGCATTTTTTGTCCAATTTTGAGCTAGAAATAGATTACTTCAAATATTTCAATTTAACAAGTGTTTAATTTCACCATGATCATCTATAATTGTGGTTTAGATTTTAACATAAACATTAAGAAAACTACTTAATAACAATAACATTTATACGTGGTATATATATGATTGAATGTAACGACCCGACCGGTTGTTTTGAGGTCTAGCGTGTCGTTCAGCGGTTTCAGGCCTTGAGTAGCTTCACTTCAGGTATATTGACTGGTACGTGTGGCCGGAATTGAATTTCGGGAAGTTCAGAGTCGATTTGAAAGGAAAAAAATCTACTTCCGAAAACTTTAATTTGGAAGAATTTACTAAGGTGTGACTTTTGAGTAAACGACTTCGGAATCGGGATTTAAAGGTTCCAACGGGTTCGTATGATGATTTTGGTCTTTGGAGAGTGATCGGATGTCGATTTGGAGGTCCGTAGGTCATTTCGGCGCCAATTGGCGAAAGTTTGCAATTAGATAATTTTTGAGAAATTTGACCGGTAGTGGACTTTTTGATATCGAGATCGGAGTTCGATTCCGAAAGTGGGAGTAGGTCCGTAATGTCAATTACGACATGCGTGCAAAATATGAGGTCAATCGGACTTGATTTGATAGGTTTCGGCGTCGAATGTAGAATTTTGAAGTTCTATAGTTCATTAAGCGTGAAATGGGGTGCGATTAGTAGTTTTAGCGTTGTTTGATGTGATTTGAAGGATTGACTAAGTTCGTAATGTATTTTGGGACATGTTGGTATATTTGGTTAAGATCCCGAGGGCCTTGGGTGGATTTCGGATGGTTAACGGATTTATTTTACGTTTATATTGTTGGAGCGGATTGCACGCTGCAACAGATTTATTGATTATTTATATTGTTAGAGCTGGTTGCACGCCACAACAGAATTTAATTGAAAGATTAAATTGTTGGATCGGATTGAACGCCGTAATAGATTTTATTTTAAAATTATATTATTGGAGCGGGTTGCACGCCGCAACGAAAAATTAATTGAAGGTTTATGACTCCTGATGAATTGACTTCAATAATTGATATGATTTACTGGTTTCACTTATTTTTATTATTATTATTATTATTATTATTATTATTATTATTATTATTATTATTATTATTATTATTATTATTATTATTATTATTATTATTATTATTATTATTATTATTATTATTATTATTGCGTACAGGTTAATGTAAGTGACCTGCCTCAGCCTCGCCACTACTTCATCTAGGTTAGGCTCGGCACTTACAGAGTACATGGGGTCGGTTGTACTCATACTATACTCTGCACTTCTTGTGCAGATACCGGAGTTGGTCCCAGCGGCGTACTATAGATTTTCTCGGATTCAACTGTCAAAGGAGACCTGAGGTATAGCTGCACAGCGTTCGCAACTCTGAAGTCCCCTTCTACTTTATCTTAGTTGTATGCTTTCTTTCAGACAACTTTATTTTATTCAAACCCTTGTTTGTATTATTCTAGAAGCTCGTGCACTTGTGACTCCAGTTCTTGGATGGTATTTAGACATCATTTTATTTTTGATTTGCACATTTAAATTCAGATATTATTCCGGTCGTTGGTTTCTTTACTATTTAATTAAAAATGAATTGTTGTTAAAAAAAATAAATTGTTGTTAAAAAAAAAAATTGCATACTAAAGATTAAACACAAACTGAATGCATTTTTCTCTATCTAGGCTCTCGGCGCACGTTATGCTAACGTACGCCGTTTGAGAATCAGCCATGGCGAGAAAGCGAGGCCGGCCAAAACGAGATCCACTCGTGATAGTCGGAGACGCAATAAGCGCAACAGTAATAGCAGATACATTAGCTAAAGGTAATACACAACAAGTAACTACTCCGATTGGCAGTTAATTTCAACCTAGCTTACAAAAATTGGGATCTTCAAACACAACAGCAGGACCGGCGAAATGGCTAAACCTAAGTGCAATCCAGATGAATGTGGCATCATCATCCTGTGAAGGCACACCAGTGAACAAAGTAGTGGAAAATACAAAGGCCAATGGGGAAATTCCAGAGACAGAGCCAAAAAATAATGGAACAATACCATCGAGGGAGACTACCAGACCACAACCGGTATATACAGATCCACCTCCACCGGGAAAACCATGGGTAAATCTGTTTGCAGGTAATAGATCTTCAAAAAATGGTATGACACTCTCTTATATCCTGCCAGAGATAATTGATGGTAATATTGTGGTGAAACTGGATAAGGATGAAATTGACAATCAAACTAAGAAGTGGCAGTGTGCCAGATTTGTCTATGTAAGTGGGGATACACCTGATTATAAATTCATGCAGAGATACATAGCTCAAAATTAGAGTCGAGTGACTGCTCCAGATCTGTTTCTACACGAGGAAGGGTATTACATTGCTGAATTCCATACCATTTATGATTTGAATGATATTCTATATAGAGGTCCACACACAATCAATGGTAGACCAATGATCCTAAAACAATGGTCCCAAGAATTTGACCTTAAGGCTGAATTCTTGAATTCCATTGTGGAGCACACTACCAAAGTTGCCAATGAGTTGCTGGGGAAATAAGGCTCTAAGTAAAATGGCAAGTGCCATAGGAAAACCACTCTTTGCGGATGAATGCACAACAAAGCAGATGCGCATATCCTATGCAAGAATTCTGGTGGAGGCAAATATCACTAAAAAGCTTCCGACAGAGGTGACACTACAATATCCATCGGGGAGAATGTTCCAACAACATGTCATATATGAATGGAAGCCACACTATTGTGCAGAGTGTATGAAGATTGGCCATGATTGTGAATTGACTAAACGAGAAAACAAAAAAGAACAACCTAAAGAAAGAAAAAGACAGGGTAAGGTCACTACAAGGTGGAAAGATAAAGGGCAGGGACAACAACCTTCAGTTGAGCAGAATAATGCAACAACCAAAGCACAGACACGGGATCATACTACTGTGATAACAACTACTGAGCCTAGTGTGAAATTTGCAACAACAAAGGACAAAGGGAAAGCAAAAGAAAGCCAAAATCATGGAATGAATAGAGAATGCCTTGTATTGAACAGTAACAGGAAAATTGCTTATGGGACAACTTCAATATCAACTCATAATAGATTCCAAATCCTGCAAAGAGAAGATGAGAAAATTGAGAATCTTATGCATCCTGATAGGGGAGGCGGAGATGCTCTGCAACAATAACTTGGTTGATTTGGAATATCAGGAGTTTGAATAAGCGATATAAGCAAAAATAAATAAAGCAGTACATAAAGGAAAAACATATAAAGCTAGCTGGTTTGGTAGAAACAAAGGCGAAAGAAACTAAATCAGAAAGGGTGATGAGTAAAATTACCCCTAGATGTAACAAGATAACCAATTATGAGCATGCAGTGAATGGTAGGGTGTGGATTATATGGGATGACCAAACGTATGAAGTGCAGCCAATTGATAAACAAGATCAATTTATTCATTGCCAAGTTACAGGGAAATATAATGGAATGCAATGCTATCTCACAGTGGTGTATGGACAAAATGTAGCTGAACATAGGAAAACTCTATGGCAACATCTTCAAAGGATAGCACAAACAACTACAGGACCATGGATAATTAGGGGAGACTTCAATGCACTACTTACTCCTTAAGACAGAATGTCTAAGGTGCTTGTGACCAATGCAGACATTAGATATTTTTTAGAACTTTGCCATAACTTCTGCATTACTGAGCTGCCTTGGAGAGGGGACTATTTTACATGGACTAATAAACAACAAGGAGATGCCAGAGTGTGGAGTCGCATAAATAGGTTATTTGGAAATGATGCCTGGATGATGAATTATGGCCATATAGTTACAAAGTATGGAGAGCCTTATATTTCAGATCATAACCCTATGATCATTAATATAATGCAGCCTAAGACTCAAACTAAATGTCCATTCAGATTCTTCAATGTTTGGGCAAATCATGCATCTTTCTAGTCGATGGTAGCTGAAGGGTGGAGAAAGAACAAAGCATCAGGGAAAATAAAGAACATCTGGTTCAAACTTAAAGAGCTTAAAAGTCAATTTAAGCACCTAAATGCAACAAAGTTTAAAGGAGTAACAAAGAAGATAGAACAAGCTCGGATAGCTCTCTCTCAAGTTCAAAGTCAAATGCAAACACACTACTCTGATCCATTACTAAAACAGGAAAGGGAATGGTTATACAAACTGGAGACATGATTACTTGTGGAAGAAGGGATTCTACAGCAGAAGGCTCGGGCAACTTGGATCAAATTGGGAGATTCCAATAATAAATTCTATTTAGCTGTCATAAAAGAGAGACAACAAAAGAAATAGATCACTGAAATACAAGCTCTATCATGTTTTACTATCACAGAACCAGCAGCTATTAGGGAGGAGATAGTACAGTTCTACAAAAGTCGGATGGGGTCTAGGGCCAGTAAACTGCCTTCTGTCAATTTGATGGTTACGAAGAATAGACCAACTCTAACACAATAACAACAAATAGAGATAAATGCAGAAGTGACTGATCAGGAGATATATGAATGGCTGAAAGATATTCGAAGTAATAAAGCGCCAGGAATAGATGGCTATAATGCAGAATTGTCTAAGAAAGCTTGGCCTGTGATCAAAGAGGAAGTGTATATAGCAGTGAAATAATTCTTTCACACATGAGTAATATATCCATCTATCAACTACACAACAATAACCTTGCTGCCTAAGATCCCAACCCTGTGACAATCAAGTATTCCAGGCCTATTGCTTGTTGCACTGTATTATACAAGTTAATATCTAAAGTCATTGCTGGAAGATTGCAAAAGATAATGCCACATATCATCTCTTAAGCTCAAGGAGTATTTATCCCAGGAAGAAAAATAGCAGATAATATCATATTAGCCCATGAACTTGTCAAAGCATACAACAGGAAACATATATCTCCCAGATGCATGTTGAAGGTGGACATGATGAAAGCTTATGAATCAGTGGAATGGGTATACTTGGAGAAGCTTAGGAAAAACTTAGGATTTCCTACAAAATTCCTCCTATGGGTGAAAACATGTATGTAGATAGTGAGCTACTCTATCATGATCAATGGAGAATTGACAAAGCCTTTTAATGCTACTAAAGGACTTCGACAGGGTGACCCCATGTCACCATTCTTGTTTGCAATTACCATGGAGTATCTGAGCAAGCTACTTAGAGGATTGAAGCAAGTAAAGGAGTACAAATACCATCCAAGATGTAACAAACTGAACATGACTCATCTCAGTTTTGCAGATGATCTACTCATGTTTGCCAGGGCTGACACTGGTTCTGTACAAGCTCTACACCACTGCTTCAAGCAATTCTCTGTTGCTTCTGGTTTACAAGCTAATCTAACAACGAGTTCTATCTACTTTGGTGGAGTGACAAAGCCAGAACAAATGAGAATACTACAGCGTACAAGTTATTCATTAGGGGAGCTACCTTTTAAATACTTGGGGATTCCTTTAGACAAGAAAAAGTTAACCATTATGTAATGCCAGCCATTGGTAGAGAGAATTGTAGCAAGAGTATCTTCTTGGACTGCTCGGAAACTATCTTATGCTGGTAGAGTGCAGCTAGTACAGACTGTTCTATTTGACATTCATCTTACTGGGCTCAATTGTTCATTATACCAGCAAAGGTTATAAAGATGATAGAGGCATATTGTATAAGTTACATATGGTCTGGCACCAATACAATCACAAAGAGAGCATTGATAGCTTGGGACAAGATGTGCCAGCCTAAATCAGTAGGGGGCTATAACTTGACAAATCTCCAAGTGTGGAATAAGGAAACAATCAATAAAGTATACTGGGACCTGGCTCATAAGAAGGATAAAGCTTGGATAAGATGGATTCATACATACTACATCAAAGGGCAAAACATACTTGGCATGGCTATCACAAAATAGGCAAGTTGGATGGTGAGGAAGATTCTGGATACTAGAAAAAATATACATCAAATACCAGCACTAAAGAAGCATAGGAGCTTCATTAAGCAGATATACTTAAGGCCCCTGGGTAATCATAACAAAATAGAATAGAGAACCTTGCTATTCCATAATGAGGCTAGACCTAAAGCAACGTTTACAATGTGGCTCCAGTATCAAGAAAGGCTATTAACTGTGGATCGACTAGCCAAATAGGGAATCCAAGTGAACTCACGGTGTATTCTACGTATGGCTGCAGATGAATCACATCTCCATCTTTTTGGTGAGTGTAGCTTCTCCAAAGAAGTATGGATGAGATTGTTGAGATGGTTACAACTAGTGGATGCTCTAACTAATTCTTGGCAACGAGTGTTTACATGGCTGCTTTTCCAACCCAAAGGTAAGTCATGTAAAGCAAAGATACTCAAGATGATGTATGCAAAATATAGCTACTTGATTTGGAAATAGAGGAACAATAGAGTGTTTGAAGATCAAGCAAGAAATGTAGAACAGATAGCTAGGGAAGTGGCATGCATATGCAATATTAGAGCACAAAGGGGAGTGAGGACAAAGATGCATCAGCTTCATTTCTAAGGCAAAAATAACAATACAAAGACTAGCAGGCAAAGATAGTTCTATGAGGATTTATGTACTGCATATAATATAGTTATAGAGATAGGATTATGTATGGATTGTAGCAAGTCGAGGATGACTATGCTGATTTGTAACGATTGCTCTTGGTGATTAATGAAAATTATAATTACCAAAAAAATGAATTGTTAAAAATGGTTTAAATTATTCTAATGTTGGCTTACCAAGCAAGTAAAATGTTAGGCGCCATCACGGTCCCGAAGGTGGGAATTTTGGGCCGTGACAAGTTGGTATCAGTACTCTAGGTTTACTTAGGTCTAACGAGTCATGAGCAAGTCTAGTAGAGTCTTGCAGATCGGTACGGAGACGTCTGTACTTATCTTCGAGAGGCTACAGGGATGTTAGGAGCAATTCCCTTTTTTATTTCCTCATCGTGCGATTTGATTCCATTGAGGCTTGTGCCTTTATTTTTTTTCCTACTCAATCTTATGTGACGCGAAGCGCTTGTTATCAATTGGGCGTCGAGAAGTAGTAGTGATACTGCATACGTGGTGCAGGATATATTTCCCTGCCTGTTCGGGCAGGCTATTATCGTCACCTTACGGGAAAATGTTCTTTTGTTCTAGCTCAATATCTGTATTTTCTATAGTTTCGAGACTGTACACGGATTTCTATGATGTCTATAAGGTGTTATCGCACAATGTTAGTGTAATTTTAAGGTGCTCATTTATGTGTTGAGATAGTGAATGGCTTAAAGAGAGGATTTCTCAATGCATGATTAAGGGGTTCAGCATTTAATTCCAGCAGAGGAAAGGCAATCAGACTATAGATGTCTATGTTTGGTTGATAAAGTAACGAGACTTGATATTTTCGAGCATGATGGAATTTTTATTGTGATGCGGTGTCGTCGTCCTTGTTTGAACACATTACGGTTCGTCGGTGTTACGATCTTCTTGGATTTAGCCTTTAGGGGCAGGGTGTTTTGAAATAGTACCTGAGGGGCGGTTGTCAGAGGTAGCGGTGTCCAGCGGTTCAGAATCGAATTGGTATTTCTAATATTGATGGTTCGAGAGAGATGATCTTCGGAGAGGCTTATAGTCGGTAACAATCTATTAGTTCAGGTGCTAGAGAGATGTTTTTTTGATTTAATGCAACAATTGGGCAACAAAGTATGAGGGAAGACATGGCGGGAAGTGTTTTGCGGTGGTTGAAGTATGAGAAACAGAGGTTGAGAGTTGCTTAAAGAAGATGGTTTAACCGAATTAAGAGTGGCAGATTAGCATATGGATTCTATGGTTGGATAGTTGCATGCGTTGAGAAAGTGTAGAACGGTTTGGGAATCGTGATGGATGGTGATTTGGCCTACAGATTTTATTCACAGTGATGGTTAATGAACGAAGAAGGATTGAATATTGGCAGAAATGAGTTTGTTTGAAATGAAGAGAGGTGTGAAAATCTGATTATCATTTCAGGTGCAATATGACTTGAGTTCGGAAGGTATTTTTGAACTTTCAGTTGATGTCAACAGGGAAGGAGCAGACTTATACAACTAGTGGGCGAGCATGAGCTCAGGAGAATTTACTGATTACGTGGTAGTTGTACCCAGTGTAGCATCATTGGAAGATGTCGGTAAGGCATTCCACATGTGGGTTATCTCCTATGAGCAGGTTAGCGGTGGCGTTATGTTGATGAAGCTTCTGCGAGGAATATTACTTGCTACCTGATAAGAGGTCGAGTGTGTGACTATGACTGGTGATTCAGGATGTTCATGAAAAGCTTAACAAAAGACTTCGAGAAATTTGGTGGGTTAACGGTCGGGATCATGGTAAATAAGAAAGAAGAATCGTTGTGGGCTCTATATTATATGATGGCAGCTTAAAGCTAAGTGGGGGAGACCTACCATTTACGATTGGATCGCGTAGTTGTCTGCTTGTGCAGCTTCTGGTTATCGGTGCATCGGTGGATTAATTGTGACTAAGAAAAAGAAACATCAGGGTTAATTTGAATGGAGAAATTGATAAATGTGTGCTATATTTAGCCTCATCAATTGAGGTGCAGGATTTGGGAAGATTCCGAGTTTATGCTTCTTGTGGATGTAATGTACAAGGAAAATAATTCGTCTGGTTGCTTCTTTGAGAGTGTGTTTATGTGCTAGAAGAGCGTTGAAGTTGGTTATGTTCGAGATCATGTCAGAGTGGGTGAATCTCAACAACGGCCTAAGGATTTGGGGTCTGTCGTATGGTTAAGTATCGAGTCTTCACAGTTGATTACGAATGGGACTTGGAATATTCTACGTTATCATCAGGTTTGCGGTGCAGTATTGGAGGAAAGGAAGAGATAGTCGGATTCACGGAAGGTCTTGCAGAATAGGGGTACCAGTTGAAGACTTGAGGTTTGTATTTTCTGTGGATTGGGAATTCAGTTGCGTCTTGCATTGGTTCTTCTGAACTGAGTTAAGTGGAAGGTTTCTAGCCAATGAAGTGTTCATTCTACTAATAGTTCAAGGGTTATCGTGAATGCTTGTATTATCGCGTAATGGCATGGTAGATGCAGTGAGCGACATGTGAATTGGAAGTTGAGGATCAAGGTTGCGGTTCGGTATTGATAAGAATATCACGAGCTCGGATGAGCAGAGGAATAATTTAGATGTTTAGAGTAAGCTGGCGTTATCTTAGTGTCGCCCAGGAATGGTGTTTATGGAAGGAGAATTGTGTACTGATTTGTGGGTTGTTGAATTTCTTTATAGATTCGTACGGTTGGTGGTATGGGGGCGCAAACTTTGCTACCTGGTGCGGAAGGTCGTGGGAGCGTGTCCCACGGGGAGATTCTTATAAGCGTGGCATGGTAGTCACTTAATTGTTAAGAATCAAAACCAAGTACGGAGATTTTGTTTTGGTACTATCGTTAATGTGAGAGCTTATGCTTGGAAGGCGCTCTATTCCTTTGGTTGTGAACTATGGGAGTTTGTTCTGGATTGAGACAGCTTGATTATTCGCACGTGTGTTGAGGTCTCATGTAGCCTCTGGTATCGTATGAGCAGGATGGCTCTCGAGATGTAGATCATTTATCGCACCTTAGTCGTGCTTGGGTTTTGTGGCATATTACGCTATCCGTCTCCTAAGAGTTGTATTTTTGGCACTTTGCGTGCTTGTGGTCAATAGTCGTTATTTCTTAGGTATAAGCATTATGGATTGATGGGAATTTCCTTATTTATTATTGTGTGTGGATCGGGTGGCACGCTTCCACGGGTATGTTGTCTGGATCGGTTTGCACGCCGTAATAGTGATATGTTGAGTACGATTCCCTATATCTATTACTGCGTATTTTGCTTCTCATTCTCTGAGAAGGGTTCATAGCGTCTGTTCGACCGTCTTATTGGTTACGCAAGCCGGATAATTCCTTTTCCAGAGTTCGTTTTTCCTTATGTAGCGCATTCGAGTTTGTAGCTTGCTAGCGCATTATTGGTGTCATATGAGATTTTTGGCAGTATTTGAGATGACTTATTGCCTGAGCATCTTATACTGGGTGAGATGAGATTATTGAACCTGAAATTTGTGCAATCAGACTTATATAAGGTACATTAGAGGGAAAATATCGTTATTCAGCTCAAAATGAGGTAATGGTTCTTGTCAGAAGGAGAGACTCCATGAATTATTGATTCGGCAGGTGGTTATGAGTTTCTACACATCTTTTTTGTCGCGGCAGTATTGCGAGATCTGGAACATGATTTATATGTGTGATGAGATGTATTTCGGGCACCGAATTCGTGAACTTTCAGCTATTGTAGCCGGAGGATGTTATTAGGGGCTACCGACTTATGTGGTGCATGGTGTGATTTCAGCATAGATGCATGATCATGTTTTGGTATAGTGCGTGGTGATTGGTACGGTGTTCGTGTGTTAGAATCAGGCCTTGTAAAGAAATTCGAAAATTGGAACTTGGTTTTAAAGCTTGTTAGCTAAGGTTATAGGGAGGATTTTCAGTCTGGCTCAAGCTAATATGTTCAACTGGAATGTGGTGGCACGGGTAGGTGCACAGTGATTTTGGACAACTCCGGAGCAGTCCTTAGCACGTTCGAGGACGAATGTATATTTAGGTGGGGGAGAATGTAACGACCCGGCCGTTCGTTTTGAGCTCTAGCGCGTCGTTCAGCGGTTTGAGGCCTTGAGTAGCTTTACTTCAAGTATATTGACTGGTACATGTGTCCGGAATTGAATTTCGGGAAGTTCGAAGTTGATTTGGAAGAAACAATTCTACTTTCGGAAGCTTAAGTTGGAAGAATTTACTAAGGTGTGACTTTAGAGTAAACGGCCACGGAATCAGGATTTGAAGGTCCCGACAAGTTTGTATAATAATTTTGGTCTTGGGAGCGTGACCGAATGTCGATTTGAAGGTCTGCGGGTCATTTCGGCGCCAATTGGCGAAAGTTGAATATTAGATGATTTTTGGGAAATTTGACAGGTAGTGGACTTTTTTGATATTGTGGTCGGATTTCAATTTCGGAAGTGGGAGTAGGTTTGTAATGTCAATTATGACATGTGTGCAAAGTTTGAGGTCAATCGGACTTGATTTGATAAGTTTTGGCGTCGAATGTAGAATTTTGAAGTTCTAAAGTTTATTAAGCGTGAATTGGGGAGTGATTCGTGATTTTTGCATTGTTCGATGTTATTTGAATGCTTGACTAAGTTTGTAATGTATTTTGGAATGTGTTGGTATATTTGGTTAAGGTCCCGAGGGCCTCAGGTGGATTCCGGATGGTTAACCGATTTATTTTAAGTTTATAATGTTGGAGCGGGTTGCACGCCGCAAAGAATTTATTGAATGTTTACATAGGTAATTAATGACTATTGCTTACCCTCAAAATCGGATAACAATTGAATTTGTTAGGGGTTTAAAAGATATGCGGATTAACTTGATACAAAGCGATAAATTAGATTGCAATTGAAATAAATAGCGATAAATTAACTGCAAACCACATGAATTGGATGATTTCAGCTTAGGAAAGCAAGCTACCCTTGAGTTGAATGCACTTTTATTGACACAAAGATATCAAAGAGTAAGAACTTAGAGAATGTATTGCTTATCACTATATCTTATAATGTGTCCCATGAATTGTTAAGTCCCCTTTATATATTAGAGAAAACGTACCTTTTAAGATATTATCTTATTGTTCTATAAAAGGCAAAAGTCCATGATTTGCTCACCGTTGGTCCCGTTTGGACTCGTTCCGTGATTTCTATCATAATGATTGGCTAATGGCGAGAATTACGGACCCCTGTCGGACGCGTTGGCAAATATCTCTTCGAGACCATTAGAAACATGACCGGTTACGCCTTCGGTAAACTCGAGGTCAAATCTTTGATGGATAACTTTGACAATGCTTTGGGTTCGATCATAATCATCATGTACCGATCTTGGCTGATGGTGTTAGATGTCAGATCGATCTTTGAGCTCGACTTCACTCGATCACAGATATTTTGACCCTGGCCTAAGCAGGGAGTTCGGAAGTTCAATCAAATATCGAGTTCGGTTTTATCCGTATACACATAGTCCCCTCGTTCTTCGGAGAGTAGATGACAAAGAATGACATGCCCTCGGATTCTCACTTCGTTGTATCATGACATAAGTGACAAAAATATGACGTCAAATCCTCTTGTTTTTCGGATAGTAAATGATGAGAAACGATACGAGCTTTCGATTCTCACTCCGATAAATCATGACGACGAATTCATGACGTAAGTGACAAGAATAGTTGAAATGGCCCGTCGGTCCAATTTTCAAGAAATTAAATGTGTGTCAGTTAACAGTCGGCCGCTACGAGATATGAACCTCCGTTTGAGAAAACTATAAATACCCTATTTCATCCATTCATTAGAACTTTTACATTGGGCTCTTGTGTTTTAAGAAAAATTTCATCACTCTCATCTTCCGGTTTTCTGAAAACTTAATTTTAAAACTTCTTCCCTTCTGGTTTTCTGAAAGCTTTCATAAGTTATCTACTAATTACACCTCTTCTTTTATCATCACCTTCTTTTCTTCTCTATTTAGAAGCAATGGCAAAGACTTCAAAGTCCGTTCCTCAAAAAGAAAACCCTTCTTCCTCACAACCACATGTTGAGGAAAACGTTTCGTTTATTGCTGTTGAGGAACCGGAGCCGGACCTGCCTATGAAATTATTCATACCTAGAGGGTGCCCAACCGGTTCTGATTTTAAGGTCGAGAAAACCTCCTCGGTGCCGAGTCGGTGTGAGCCGGTCTCGAGGTATATCTGCTCGATAACCGAGGACGTCCTCTCCAAGGTCAAAGAAGATTATAACTGGACTGGCAAGCACGTGGTGGTACCCAAGCCCGAGGAAGCCATTACCGCCCACGTGGAGGGTGTTTTGAGTGTTTACACGTATCCCTTCATGTTGGGCCCCTTGGACCCGGTCATCGTCGCCTTCTATAAGAGGTACGAGGTGACCCTTGGTCAAATTCACCCCTCATTTTGGAGGATAGTAATTCTTCTTCACTTATTCGTGAGCAAGCTCGAGGGGTGTCCCTTCACTATCGATCATTTAATGCATTTGTATAGTCCCTGAATTTATCGAAGGGTATTAATCAAGCTTGTATGTCGGTCCAGTAAGGCCCCATTCTCGAGCATCGATGAGGATCAGGACCGAGGCTGGTTAGGCCGATTTGTTAGAGTGAAGACCTCGAATTTAATCCCAGCTGAGGATATGCCATTTCCTGAAAAATTGAACATGAAACGTAAGTAAAACCTTGCCTTTAAGATTTATTTTATAGCTTTACCTTTTCTTTCCTTCTCATCGATATTTTGTGATGGTGCAACTACTGCTCGGATGCCTGATGCAGTTTCTCGACTCAAAGAGTGGGTCGAGGGTATCGCAACACAAAGATCTTACTTTGATTGCTCATGGCGTGAGATTTCGAAGGGCCGATGGGAGGCCCGTTCTCATGGTGAGATATTTTCTTTAAGTTACCTTTGACCTTACTTTCACTCTGTCGACTTTTAACTTGTTTTACTTTCCTTTTGCAGGTTTACCGAAAGATGTTGAAATGAGGCCTCCGTCCAGTGATGATGACATTTTCATCGAGCCCCTGCTCTGAAACAGGATAAAGAGAAGAAAAGAAGAAAAAAAAACTCTGAGCTCCTCGAGCCCCGAAAAGAAAAGACTGAGGAAGTGGCTGACGCGCAAACCTAAAAAAGAAAAATGTGCCCGAAGACTCCCATCGGACTCAGTCCACCGGTTGAGGGATGAGTCCGAAGAAAAAGAAGAAGAATCCGAATTGGTGGCCCGCGTGAGAAGCGGTTCCGAAATGCCTCAAACCAGGGAGGCCGAAGAAGAAGCAATGGCCGAGGTCCACGAACTAGGGAGGGTTGAGGCCGTTTTTCCCCGAGCTGGGGAGACCGACAAAGAAACTGTGGACGGTACTTCTCAATCAGAATATAATGTTCTAAAGTACTAACTTGGGGTAATAGATCTCTCCGGGTCGCCTTCGCTTACTGATTCTATGATAAACGAAGCTCAGACATTGAAAGGTGACCTCAGCGAGGGGCCCCAAGGAGCAGTAGATTCTTTTCACAACTTCTTCGACGGCTTGGATTCTACCACCTCGGAGGATGTCACCGGATTGGGTGACCTACAGGTACCAAAGAAGATACCGTCTCTGGAAGTTGGTGGGTCTTCTTCGAGCCCAAAATTAGTGAATCGGTTCCCAGCTCCGAGTGTCGATCCTACCCGAAAGCGAGCAATCTTCATGTCCTTTCCGGAAGATGTTCGGGTTCTCTCTTTCCCCGTGGGGATTGCCAGTTACCTTCGGTGCTTGGTGACCGAAGAGGATCAGGCCAAAATGAACGAGGTGGAAGTGTCCTTCCTGTTCAACGAAGCTCAACATGTTCGAATGTCCCTTTATTATGTATTTAGATTTATTCGTAAATAATCGTGACATTTTCCTTTGTGCTTGTAGGCCTCAGTACTTCATCACGAGGATTTTATTCAATACCGGGAAGAGTTCAAACGTCACGAGGTCGAGACTCGGGAGCTTATTGAGAAAAAGGATGCTTACAAGCTTCTTAGTGAAAAATCCCAGTCTGAGCTAGAAGCGGCTCGGAAGGAGCATGCCAACCTGGTCGAGCAGGTAAGAAGAGTTTTTAAAGTTAGTCATGATGAGTCAGACACAGTTGCTAATGATCCGAACATGCAGGTTCAAAGGAAGCTTGACCAGATCGATCAGCTCTAGGGGAGGTGGATACGGTCAAAGCCGAGGCCGAAGAATGGAAGAAGAACATGGATCGCCTGGCCTCGGAGAAGAAGGCTTCCCGGGCTTAGTTAGCTTCAGCTGAGGTTCAGCTTCGGGCTGAAAAGGATAAAAACTTGGTGCAGGCCAAAAAGATCGAAGGGTTTCAGTCTCAACTGAACTCGGTTGTCTCCGGTCAAGAGAATCTGGCCAAGGAGCTTGAGGCGGCCAAGTCAGAGGTTGTCATGGTCAAGGCCGAGGCAGATGATAAGGCCGATGTCAAGGCAATTCAGGACCAAGCGAGACACATGGTGAAGCATGCGAAGTGGCAATCCCGAAGAGAGGCCCTCGAGAGAGTCCATGCTCAGAATTTTAACTTATTGGCTGAAGTTGAGACAACCAAGATATATGAAGCCAAGGCCATAAAGATGGCTTATCTTGCGAAAGATTCTGAGGGGTCTGAAGAGTCGAGTGAGTCCGATAGTGGCGAAGACCACGTAGGTGATGGCGTGGCCCCCGATGAAGATTAGGCAGTTTAGGATCTTTTTAGGCATTTTTGCCTTTTATTGTTTGTACTATCTTTTTGTCGAGGCCGTTCGGCCTTTGTAAAAATATGTATTGGAGCTATTCAGCTCTTGTAAAAAGAAATTTTGATATATATATCTAAAGCTTTTCCCTTTCACAGCTTTTGAATTTTGAATTTTTCCTTTGGCTTTTTATTTGTATTAGCAAAGGTCGACATACCTTAGCATGAAATAATTATGTTGTGTTCTAAGGTTCAAACAAACCTTGCCTTTAACATTATTTTGTGTTTAGGCATCAGAGAGATTCGGTGTTACCGAAACATTCCCCCAAAATAGTTTAGGTTTATGATTTACCGAGGGTAGCCTTTAGAAACGGTTATAAAAAAGAATTTTTTGAAGGCCTTGTTTTTGTTACAAGTACAGGATTTCTCCGAGCTGTGTTAATATGGTCATAACCTTTTTAGTTCAGGTGTTGCCCAGTGGACTTGATATCCCAAGTTATCCGGGCATGCTTAAGATAACAGTCCTCGAGTGGGGGTGACCGTGGCCTTTGAAATTCGGGTGTTTGCCTAATAGGTCTTGTGCCCCGAGATCTGATATCTCAGACCACCCATCACAATCGAGTACCAAATTCAATCCTAATATCACAATTTCACTAAACATGGCCTAGTTTCTGTACATAGAGATACAAGTTTAAAATAAAATATATTGTCATCTTCTCCTTCTTCTTTTATTATTAAATCACAAGTTGTTTTCCCCAATTCTCAATCAAATCACACCCTTGTAATTACCCAAACTTACTATAAAATTCTATATCTAAAATCAATATTGCCACAATAGATGGAAGCATACTTGTGGTTACCTGGAACTCTATTGTTGAGGCTCGAAAATATGTGTCAATTCTTTTTGATCGATCACGGTATTGCTGCTAAGGCAGCAACTAAACTTTTCTAAGTTTGATGCTTTAGTGGCTAAGGGTTTTTTCAAATCCTTTAATTTGAATGCTAGGTTCAATCTAATGAGCTTTAGCCTATTTTCCCTCTTTTATATATTGTTTTATTCTTTGTCTTATTTTATTTGTTTTGCTCTTTTTTTTTCTTTTGCTAATGACCAATACACCCTTATTTAAAATATATGGTATTCGGTCCCCAGATTTACAACAAGTGCATGTATGTAGTCTAAAATAAATGAGGATACTTTGTTTGCATATCTTTTTCTACTTCCCAAATAGCTTCTTCAACCTTGAACAGTGGTGGGACAAACCTCAGCGAGGACGCTGAGTCCCTAAGGGGAGTGTATGTGACACCCTTGGGGAATCTAACATCGACAAAACACGGAAGAGATGTTGGGTATATAAGTAGACAGACTTTTGCCTCTAGTGATGCATTTTAAACCCGTGAGGGCCTAGGTCCAGAGCGGACAATATCACTAATGGACTGAGTTGTTACAGAAGTGTAAAGAATTTTGTGTAGATGTGAGCTACATTTCGTTTGTAGTGAAAATTGCAAGATTTGATAGTACTTTGTGGAGAGAGAGTAGTACTCTTTTTGTCCCATTTTAATTGTCGTTTTAGTTCTTTTAATCTTTTCATGTCCACTAAAAAATAATAAATACAAAGTATAGTTTATAAAGTAACCCATATTAAATGCTTTTTAAGAATTGAGCAGTATTAAAAAGAACTACAACTTCTTTTTCTAAAGTGACAATTTGTTTGGGATAATGTTTTGAGCTAAAGCTATAGTTAAAATGGCATGGAGGAAGATCAACATATTAATTTATGAAGGAAAACATTAAATGCTCAATATTTTTGACATTTTATCACAAATGTTAAAATTGCGTCACTAATTGAGGATTCAATTTTGTAGTCACTGAAAGAGAACTACAAATATTAAATAGCTTTAATCATTTGACAAACACCATTTGTGATGAAAAACTCAATAAATCTAAGGGTTAGAAATTGGTAAATTGGGTTTGGAGGTACAAGGAAATGTGCATTGACAGGTGGGTATTCCACGGTCATTAATTATACAAGTTCCTTGAATATTAGTACGTCCTGTTCCTTCCACACATCTCCGAAAGCATCCATCTCTATCTGATCCAAATGTGCATATGTTAAATCCTATCTCAATACTGCATGTGTTGGATCCATTCACTACTGCAATACTTCTCTCATCTGCATCCACAAAACTTAATTAAGTGAGTCTCTCACCTTGAATGCCAAAATTAGAGAGAAAAAATTGTGCTTTTTCGAATTAGTCAATGTATATACCATAGTTTGATTAATGTTTTAGATTTAACAAACGATAGTTTCTGAGCAGCAACCATGTGCATAAGGCATCTCGCGTTTACACAGGGTCCGGGAAAGGGTATCACCCTAAGGGTTGTGATATAGACAATCTACCTTAATGCAAGCATCACTGACTGCTTCCACGATTCGAATCCTTGACCTAGAGGTCACATGGAGACAAATTTACCGTTGCTCCCAAGCTTCCTTCAAACGTTTGGTTTCTAAGAGACAAAAGAATTATGAACATGCATCTAGTGGTCAGAGATTACAATTTGAACTATAGTTTGATGAGTTCAAATTCAGCGGCCTCCTGACCACTTGTTGGCCTACTAGATTCCAGTTATTTCTGTATAACTATGTAAAAGAAATTGAGGAAAAGGACTGTTTAGATCTGATTGAAAACTCTACTTTAGGTAAACGGAAAACATTGAATGTAATACCTGATACAACAGCAAAAAGGATGATTAGAATTACAAGTGATCTCAAGGACGCTGCCATCTTCTACCTCGGATCAATGACTTGCAGTTTGCAAACTCCTTCAGAAACTTCCTTCTTATAATGTGTTTTACCGTGAATATTTTGGTAACCTACTTTCTTTGTTTTCTTAATATATAGAATTTAATTAACTAGTCCATAATATTGTTAACATCAAGTAATCTTACGCTTAGATTTACTGCTATATCATCAATAAAAGTTTGAAAGTTATTATAGAGTAGAAGATTCAATATTAGGTATGAGATCTAAGTGGCCAAATTTCCTGAAAATGTACTGCTTGTGCGATGCAGTAAACCGCTTTCCTAAAAATTGTCATAGTTACAATTTTAGTTTCCAAAATTTTAGCTACAAATAGATTATTATTTGACATAAACAAGTGTTTAATTGCACCCTCTATCTTAGTTACTGTCAGGACCCAAAATCTCACTTGTCGTGATGGCGTCTATCTCAATACTAGATAAGCCGACAATCTCAATAAACTACCATATCTTTTAAGTTTGAAATCATAATATCTAAATTTAACGGAAAACAAAACTCACAAATACATATATAAACACTCTCAAAACTCGGTGTCACTGAGTACACGGGCATCTAGTATGAATACAAGTCTGAAAAATACGGTCTATAACGATCTAAGACCAAATACATTAAACAAGGAGATAGGGAAAGAGAGACAAGGTCTGCGAAACACGGTAACTACTTCTAAATCTCCGAAAAATCAACCGTGCGAGAGAATCAACACCCTCTATGCCCGGGAACACCTGGATCTGCACACGAAGTGCATGGTATAGTATGAGTACAACCAACTCAGTAAATAACAATAATAAATAAAGAACTGAAAGTAGTGACGAGCTTATCAGCTAAGTCCAAATACAATACTTTCCAATATAAAAGAGTAGGCATGCTCTCAAGTTCAACATTTAAGATTTCACTGAAATTTCATATCAAGTTTGACCGAAACAGAAAAAATATTTTTCTAAACTTCCCAAAATAGTGATATATGACAGCTGAAATGCAACAAATAATGAAATTAATGCATCCTCTCAGAGTAATAGTTACTCAGTCCTCCCATTCACTCCAACTTCACAGTCACTCTTTCTTCAAAGTCACTCTTTCCTCACAGTCACTCATCACTCGGCACTCGGCACTCGCACTCAGTAGGTACCTGCGCTCACTGGAAGTGTGTACAGACTCCGGAGGACTCCTTCAGCCCAAGCGCTATTTCAAGCCTATCATGGCATAAATAAATAAAGATGTTGCGACGTACAGCCCGATCCATAAATATCCTCACAATTAGGCCGTCGGCCTCACTCAGTCATCAACCTCTCCAGTCTCTCGGGCTCTCAGAAAGCATGATAAGCAGCCCAAAAATAGTGATATGATGCATCAATAATAATAAGAGAGACTGAGATATGATATAAAATGAATAAATATGACTGATTAAAAAATTATAATTTGTCCATATTATTCAACCACAGAAATAACCCCAGTGGGTACTAATAATAACAACATATGTCTAAACATGATTTTTAATACGAGTCTCAGCTCAATTGTTTCCTATCACGTAGAGAATGTACGGATATAAACAGATAACTCAATTTCACTGTTCCAAGGAATTTGACAAAGTCCCAATTCCTACGGTGCACACTCACACGCCCATCACCTAGCATGTGCGTCACCTCAAAACCACTCATATAAAACATAATCCGGGGTTTCATATCCTCAGGACCAAATTTAAAACTGTTACTTACCTCAAACCGTGAAATTCTTATTCCGCTAAGCCTTTGCCTCGTGAATTGGCCTCCAAACGCCTCGAATCTAGCCACAAATAATTTGTTTCAGTCAATAAAATTTACTGAAATTAATTCCGTGAGAAAATACTAATTTTCCATAAACATCCGAAATTTAGCTCAAACTTCGCCCGTAGGGCCCACGTCTCGGAACCCAACAAAAGTTATAAAATCTGAAAGCTCATTCAACCACGAGTCTAACCATACTAATTTTACCAAAATCCGACCTCAACTCGACCCTCAAATCTTCAATTTAAACCAAGAGGGTTTTGTAAAGTTTTCCAACTTAATTCACCCCATTAACTGATAAAAACAACCATAGATTTGGGTAATTTAACCAATATTGAGTTAAGAACACTTACCCCATTGTTTCCTCTGAAAATCTACCAAATATTGCCTCTTCCCGAGCTCAAATCCGTCAAAAATGGAAGTCCCATTTTCATAACTTAAACTCTCTGCACAGACATTTGCTCTACGCGATCGCGAACATTCCCACACGATCGCGAAGAACAGTTTGCCATAGCCCAAATTTAACTCTACGCAATCGCAGACTTTCCCACGCGATCGCGATGCACAACATCAAAGACCTATGCGATCGCGGACCTAACCACGCGATCGCGAAGCACAAATGCGTGATTTCCATTTCTGCCCATTTCCTCTACGCGAATGCGACCTTCTTCACGCGTTTGCGATTAACAAACTCACATAGCTACGCGGTCGTGTCCCGCCTCACGTGATCGCGAAGCACAAAATATCACTGCCTTAAATTAACCCTATGCAATCGCATATATCTCCACGCGATCGCGAAGAACAAAATCCTCCACTGACCAACTAAGTCTACGCGATCGCACACGCATTCAAGCGATCGCGTATAAGGAAATCAGATACAAATATCAGAAAATTTCAACAGCTGTTTAAGTCCAAATTTTGATTTGTTAACCATCTGAAACTCACCCGAGCCCTTCGGGACCTTAACTAAATATGCCAACAAGTCCTAAAACGTCATACGAACTTAGTCGAACCTTCAAATCACCTCAAGCAACGCTAAAACCATAAATTACACCCCAATTCAAGCCTAATGAACTTTGAAATTTATAATTTCTACAAACGACTCTGAAACCTATCAAATCACATCCGATTGACCTCAAATTTTGCATGCAAGTCATAAATGACATAACGGACCTATTAAAATTTTTAAAATCGGATTTGGACCCCGATATGAAAAAGTCAACCCCCAGTCAATCTTCCCATAAATTTGACTTTCGCCATTTCAAGCTTAACTCCACTACGGACCTTCAAATAATTTTTCGGATACGCTCCTAAATCCAGAATCACCATTCGGAGCTATTGGAATTATCAGAATTCGAATCTGAGGTCGTTTACATATAAATCCCCATCCGGTCGACTTTTCTAAATTCAATTTTCAATTATGAGACTAAGTATCTCATTTCACTCTGAATTCCTTCCGGACCCGAACCAACTAACTCGATAAGTCATAAATCAACAGTAAAGCATAAATTGAGCAGTAAATGGGGAAACGGGATTATAATATTTAAAACAACCGGCCAAGTCGTTATATTCTCCCCCTCTTAAACAAACATTCATCTTCAAACGGGTTTAGAATTATACTTGGAGTCTCAAATAGGTGTGGATATTTACTCCGCATCTCCTGCTCAATCTCCCAAGTAGCTTCTCTGACTGGCTGGCCTCTCCACTATACCTTCAATGATGCTATGTCATTTGACCTCAGATTTCGAACCTGCAGGTCTAAAATAGCCACTGGCTCCACATCATAAGTCAAACTACCGTCCAACTGCACTGTAGTAAAATCCAGAATATGAGACGGATCCCCGACATACTTTCGGAGCATAGATACATGGAACACTAGATGAACACCTGATAGACTAGGTGGCAAAGCAAGTTCATAAACCACATCTCCTATTTTCTTAAGTATCTCAAAAGGCCCAATATACCGAGGGCTCAACTTGCCCTTCCTCCCGAACCTCAACACACCCTTCATGGGTGAAATCTTGAGCAGAACCTTCTCCCCAACCATGTAAACAGCATCACGAACCTTCTTGTCGGCATAACTCTTCTGTCTAGACTGTGCCGTGCGAAACCGTTCCTGAATCACTTTGACCTTCTCTAAAGCATCCTGAACCAAGTCAGTACCCAATAGCCTAGCCTCACCCGGCTCAAACCAACCAACAGGAGACCGACATCGTCTCCCATATAATGCCTCATACGGAGCCATCTGAATACTCGGCTAGTAGCTGTTATTGTAAGCAAACTCCGCGAGTGGTAGAAATGGATCCCAAGAACCCCCAAAATCAATGACACAAGTGCGTAACATATACTCCAATATCTGAATAGTGCGCTCGGACTGTCCGTCCATCTGAGGGTGAAATATTGTACTCAACTGAACCTGTGTGCCCAATTCTCGCTGCACTGCTTTCCAAAAATGTGAGGTAAACTGCGTGCCCCAATCTGATATGATGGACACGGGTACACCGTGTAGGCAAACAATCTCGCGAATATAAATTCCAGCCAACCGCTCTGAAGATTAATTTGTACTAACTAGAATAAAATGCGCAAATTTGGTCAACCGATCTACTATCACCCAAACAACATCAAACTTTCTCAAAGTCTGTGGGAGCCTAACTACGAAGTCCATGGTAATACGCTCTCACTTCCACTCCGGAATTTCAAGTCTCTGTAGTAATCTGCCTGGTCTCTGATGCTCGTACTTTACCTGTTGACAGTTTAGACACCGAGCTACAAACCCAACTATATCTTTCTTCATTCGCCTCAACCAATAGTGCTGCCTTAAATCCTTATACATTTTTTCGGCACCTGGATGAATGGAGTACTGCGAACTGTGAGCTTCCTGGAGAATCAAATCACGCAAACCATCTACATTAGGCACACATAGCCTACCATGCATCCGTAAGACACCGTCATCCCCAATAGTGACCTCCTTGGCATCACCGTGCTGAATCGTGTCCTTAAGGACAAGAAGATAGGGATCATCATACTGGCACTCCCTAATGCGATCATATAAAGAAGACCGAGAAACCACACAAGCCAAAACTCGATTCGGCTTGGAAACATCCAATCTAACAAACTGGTTGGCCGAGGCCTGAACATCCCAGGCTAAAGGCCTCTCTGCTACCGGTAAATATGCTAAGCTGTCCAAACTCTCCGCCTTACGACTCAATGCATCGGCCACCACATTGGCCTATCCGGGATGATAGAGAATTGTGATGTCATAATCCTTAAGCAACTCCAACCACCTTCGTTGCCGCAACTTAAGATCCTTCTGTTTAAACAAATGTTGTAGACTCCGATGATCGGTATATACCTCACACTGGACACCGTACAAGTAATGCCGCCAAATTTTTAAGTCATGAACAATAGCTGCTAACTCAAGATCGTGGACTGGATAATTCTTCTCATGTACCTTTAACTATCTGGATGCATAGGCAATCACCCTACCGTCTTGCATCAGCACTACGTTGAGACCAATACGTGATGCGTCACAATACACAGTATAAGACTCTGAACCTGTAGGCAACACCAATACTGGAGTTGTAGTCAAAGCAGTCTTGAGCTTCTGAAAGCTCTCTTCACATTCATCCGACTACCTGAACGGAGCACCTTTCTGGGTCAATTTAGTCATAGGTGATGCAATAGACGAGAAACCCTACACGAAGCGACAATAATAACCGGCCAAGCCGAGAAAACTCCGAATCTCAGTAACTGAAGATGGTCTGGACCAATTCTGAACTGCCTCTATTTTCTTCGGATACACCTTAATTCCTTCACTAGACACTATATGTCCCAAGAATGCCACCGAACTAAGCCAGAACTCACACTTAGAAAAATTGGCATAAAGTCTCTCCTCTCTCTCAGCTTCTGTAATACAATACCTAAGTGTTGTGCATGCTCCTCCTGGCTACGTGAATACACCAGAATATCATCAATAAATACCACTACAAATAAATCAAGATATGGCTGGAATACACTATTCATCAAATGCATAAATGTTGTTGGGGCATTGTTTAGCCCAAAAGATATCACAAGAACTTCATAGTGGCCATAACGAGTTCTGAATGTCGTCTTTAGAATATTCGAATCCCGAATTTGCAACTGGTGATACCGATATCTCAAATAAATCTTGGAGAACACCCTCGCTCCCTGAAGCTGGTCAAATAAGTCATCGATACGCGGTAAAGGATATTTATTCTTGATTGTAACTTTGTTCAACTGCCTATAATCAATGCACATCCGTATAGTACCATCTTTATTTTTCACAAACAGAACTGGTGCACCCCAAGGTGACACACTAGGCCTAATAAAACCCTTTTTAATGAGTTCCTGAAGTTGCTCTTTCAATTCTTTTAACTTAGATAGTGCCATACGATACGGAGGAATAGAAATGGGCTGAGTTCCCTGCACCAAGTCAATACCAAAATCAATGTCCCTGTCGGGTGGCATACCCGACATGTCTGCAGGAAATACATCCGAAAAGTCTCGCACGACTGGTACTGAATCAATAATAAGAGTATCTGTATCAACATCTCTCACAAAGGCCAAATATGACAAACAACACTTTCCAACTATACATTTGGCCTTCAAATAAGAAATTACCCTGCTAGGCACAAAATCTAGAGAACCTCTACATTTAACCTTTGGCAACCCAGGCATCATCAACATCACGATTTTTTGCGTGATAGTCCAGAATAGCATGACATAGAGACAACCAATCCATACCCAGTATTACATTGAAATCAACCATACCGAGTAATAAGAGATCAACTCTAGTCTCCAGTTCCCCAATGGTTACCACACACGACCGATACACACGGTACCCAATAATAATATCGCCCACCGGTGTAGATACACAAACAAGTGAAACTAAGGACTCCCAGGGCATATCCAGATAATGAGCAAAACATGAAGACACATATGAATAAGTGGAACCAGGGTCAAATAATATAGAAGCCTCCTTGTGGCACACTGAAACAATACTTGCGATCACTACATCTGAAGTAACAGCATCTGGCCTGGCAGGAAAAACATATAATTAGGCCTGACTGCCACCTGATCGGCCTCCCCCTCTTAGGCAACCCCTAGCTGACTGACGTCCACCCTGAGCTGGCTGGCAGGTGGTGAAGTAATTGGTGCTGAAGTCGTAGTCTGACTCCTTTTCTGCACTGGACATCCCGAGCGATGAGGACACTGTCTCCACATATGCCTAAATTCCCGCACTCAAAGCAGCTCCTCGGTACTGATGGTGGTGCAGACTGAATCGTGCCCCGAGAACCAGGATAACTGCTAGAAGCACCCGGTGCAAATGAACCCTGAACTGAAGGGGCACGGGACGAACTCTGGGTTGGAAGGGCGCCGATGGATGGCTGACCCTGATGAGAAATGTATGAACCATGGCTAGATGATGCACAACGGTGAACTGGACGACCCGTCTGAGCGTGTCTGTAAAGACGACCCCTTCCGTAGTAAAACTGACCCCCGAAAGGAACACCGCTGAAATTACCTGGTCCACGAGGCCTCTTGGCCTCCCTCTCTCCAGGTTCCTGACTACGGACCACCTCTATCTGCCGAGCAATGTCAACTACCTCATCAAACGTAGCACCCGATACTCTCTCCCGAGTTATAAGTAACCGCAACGATATGTGAGGCCATCAATGAACCTCCTAATCCTCTCCCTATCAGTGGGAACAAACCAAACTGCGTGATGAGCCAACTGAGAAAATCTTATCTCGTACAGTGTCACAAACATTCCATCCTGACGTAACTGCTCAAACTGTCTGTGCAACTCCTCTCTGCTAGACTGCGACACGAACTTCTCGAAAAAGAGAACGAAGAATTCCTGCCATGTAAGTGGTACTGCACCAACTGGCTTGCGCCTCTCATAAGCCTCCCATCATCTGAAGGCAGCCCCAAAAAACTGAAAAGTAGTGAACGAGACCCCACTGGTCTCCAGAATACCCGTTGTCCGCAGCATCCCCTGACACTTATCCAAAAATCCCTGAGCATCCTCTAATTCAGCACCGCTAAATGATGGAGGTCGAAGCTTCCCAAACCTCTCAAGTCTCCTCTGCTCATCTTCTGCCATAACAGGAAATACCTGAGCCTGAGCAGCTACAGCCGGCTGGGCTGGTAGTGCCCCCGGTATCTAAAGTCCCTGTACTACCTAGTTTGGAGTACGGGCAACAAGGGTATGAGTACCTCCCCCAACCTAAGAAGTGACAGGTGTTGCCTGAGCCGAAACCACCTGAGCAAGACCAGTGCAAGTTGTCAATATCTGGGCCAAAGTCTCATGAAGGCCTGGAATCACAATGGGAACAGATGGTGCCTGAGCTGGAGCAACTGACGGTACTACAGGTGCTGCTCCAACTGCTGCATGAGCCATACCTCGATCTCTACCTCGGCCCTAGCCTCTACCACGGCGCCGGCCTCTCACGGCTCTAACTAGTGGCACTGGTGGCTGAGTGTCCGATCCTGTAGTACATGTCATCACCATCTGTGAGAGAATAGATTAACAGAAATTTAGTTTTCGGAATCAACAAATTCGCACTACAGAATACAAGAAAGTGAAATTTTTTTAAGGGTTAGGCAGCCTGTCGAAGATAAGTACAGACGTCTCCGTACCAATCCGCAAGACTCTACTAAATCTGCTAATGACTCGTGAGAGCTATGTAACCTAGGGCTCTAATACCAACTTGTCACGACCCAAAATCTCACTCGTCGTGATTGCGCCTATCTCAATACTAGACAATCCGACAATCTCAATAAACCACCATATCTTTTAAGTTTGAAAACATAATATCTAAATTTAGCGGAAACAAAACTCACAAATACATATATAAACACTTCCAAAACCTGGTGTCACTGAGTACATGAGCATATAGTATGAATACAAGTTTGGAAAATACGGTCTATAGCGATCTAAAACCAAATACATTAAATAAGGAGATAGGGAAAGAGAGACAAGGTCTGCGAAACACGGCAGCTACCTCTGAATCTCCAGAAAATCAATCGTGCGAAAGAATCAGCACCCGCTATGCCTGGGAATACCTGGATCTGCACACGAAGTACAGGGTGTAGTATGAGTATAACCAACTCAGTAGTTACAATAATAAATAAAGAACTGAAAATAGTGATTAGTTTGTTAGCTAAGTCCAAATACAATACTTTCAAATATAAAAGAGTAGGCATGCTCTCAGGTTCAACATTTAAGATTTCACTTAAATTTCATATCAATTTTGACCGAAACAGAAAATAATATTTTTCCAAAATTTCCAAAATAGTGATATATGATAGCTGAAATGCAGCAAATAATGAAATCAGTGCATCCTCTCAGAGTAATAGTCATTTAGTCATCCCATTCACTCCAACCTCATAGTCACTTTTTCCTCACAGTCGCTCATTCTTCACAGTCACTCATCACTCGGCACTCGGCACTCGCACTCAATAGGTACCTGCGCTCACTGGGAGTGTGTACAGACTCCGGAGGGGCTCCTTCAGCCCAAGCGCTATTTCAAGCCAATCATGGCATAAATAAATAAACATGCTGCGGCGTGCAGCCCGATCCATAAATATCCTCACAATTAGGCCCTCGGCCTCAGTCAGTCATCAACCTCTCCAGTCTATCGGGCTCTCAGAAATCATGATAACCAGCTCAAAAATAGTGATATGATGCACCAATAATAATAAGAGAGACTGGGGTATGATATAAAATGAATAAACATGATTGAGTGAAAAATTACAATTTGAACATATTATTCAACCATAGAAATGACCCCAATGGGTACCAATGATAATATCATGTGTCTAAACATGATTTTTAATACGAGTCTCATCTCAATTTTTCCCTATCACGTAGAGAATGTACGGATATCAACAGATAACTCAATTTCACAGTTCCAAGGAATTTGACCAAGTTCCAATTCCTACAGTGCACGCTCACACACCCGTCACCTAGCATGTGCGTCACCTCAAAACCACTCACATAACACATAATCCAGGGTTTCATACCCTCAGGACCAAATTTAAAATTGTTACTTACCTCAAACCGTAAAATTTTTATTCCCTAAGCCTTTGCCTCGTGAATTGGCCTCCAAACGCCTCGAATCTAGCTACAAATAATTCATTTCAGTCAATAAAATTTATTGGAATTAATTCCGTGAGTAAATACTAATTTTCCATAAAAATCCGAAATTTAGCTCAAAATTTGCCCGTGGGGCCCATATCTCGGAACCCGACAAAAGTTATAAAATCTGAAAGCCCATTCAAGCACGAGTCTAACCATGTCAATACTACCAAAATCCGACCACAACTCGACCCTCAAATCTTTAATTTAAACAAAGAGGGTTTTTTAAAGTTTTCCAACTTAATTCACTCATTAACTGATACAAACAACCATAGATTCGGGTAACTTAACCAATATTGAGTTAATAACACTTACCCCATTGTTTCCTCTAAAAATCTCTCAAATATTGCCTCTTCCCGAGCTCAAATCCGTCAAAAATCGAAAATTGGACATAACTTAAACTCTCTGCCCAGACATTTGCTCTACGCGATCGCGAACATTCCCACACGATTGCGAAGAACAATTTGCCACAGCCCAAATTTAAATCTATGCGATCGCGGACTTTCTCACGCGATCGCGATGCACAAAATCAAAGACCTACGCGATCGCGGACTTTCCCACGCGATCGCGATGCACAACATCAAAGACCTACTCGATCGCGGACCTAACCACGCGATCGCGAAGCACAAATGCGTGATTTCCATTTCTGCCCATTTTCTCTATGCGAACGCGACCTTCTTCACGCGTTCATGAATAACAAACTCACATAGCTACGCGATTGCGTCCCGCCTCACGCGATCGCGAAGCACAAAATATCACTGCCTCAAATTAACCCTACGCGATCGCAGATATCTCCAGGCGATCGCGAAGAACAAAAACCTCCACTGACCAACTAAGCCTACGTGATCGCAGACGCATTGAAGCGATCGCGTATAAGGAAATCAGATACTGATATCAGAAAATTCCTGGAGCTGTTTAAGTCCAAATTTTGATCCATTAACTATCCAAAATTCACCTGAGCCCCTCGGGACCTCAACCAAATATACCAACAAGTCCTAAAATGTCATACGAACTTAGTCGAACCCTCAAATCATCTTAAACAACGCTAAAACCATGAATTACACACCAATTCAAGCCTAATAAACTTTAAAATTTCTAATTTCTACAAACAACTCTGAAACCTATCAAATCACGTCCGATTGACCTCAAATATAGCATGCAAGTCATAAATGACATAATTGACCTATTCAAATTTTCAGAATCGAATTTCGACCCCGATATCAAAAAGTCAACCTCCGAGTTAAACTTCCCAAAAATTCGACTTTCGCCATTTCAAGCTTAATTCCACTACGGACCTCCTAAGTCCAAAATCACCATTGGGAGCTATTGGAATTATCAGAATTCGAATCCGAGGTCGTTTACACATAAGTGCCCATCCGGTCGACTTTTCTAACTTAAATTTTCAATTATGAGACTAAGTATCTCATTTCACTCCGAATTCCTTCCGGACCCGAACCAACCAACCCGATAAGTCATAAATCAATTGTAAAACATAAATTGAGCATTAAATAGGGAAACCGGGTTATAATATTCAAAACGACCGGCCGGGTCGTTACAGTTACTCCCTGCGATCACTTTTATTCGCAGTTTTATATTTTAATATACCTATTAAGAAAATCACTAAATAACATTAATTATTGACCATATTATCATTGTTTCTTACTTAAATGATTAATTCCTAACTATATATATGTGTATACGCATAAAAACGGGGCTAATACACATCCCGATTTCCCGATGGGTCAAACGAAGCAAGGACATGACTACATCGGATCGGAATCGAAACTGGGAACTTCTCGCACCAAGGTCCGAACGAAGTGCTCGCCACCGGACCCGATAAGACAACACTTCCTCTCACCCAGAACAAGCTTCGAGACTACCTCGGAAAGCATGGCAACGGTTGCACATGACTAACATATAGCCGTGATATATCCGTACCGCACCGAATATCACGGCACAGATCTCGCCTGACGTAGGTAGCGGATCAGTAATTTACGAGAAAGGAGGATTTTTACCTTTTTTAGAATTGTACTTGAGATGAGACTCCCCTGCTATATAAAGAGAAAACTTTTATTTTAATAAGACACATTGTAATACGTAAATCAAGGCAATACAAATTCATTTTTCTGCTCTCTAACTATTGAAAAGTTCTTATTTTACTGTTGTTCTTTACACACAATTGACTTCGAATTGAGGGTTCGGTCGAGGGCAGAATTACTGTCCAACTTTAATCCGAGCCCGTCCTTAACGTCACAATTGGTTTGATTATTCCTTTGTCTTTAATTCGTTTATCTAACATTCTTGATTATTTGTGTTGAATCTATCCACATATGCTTAAAAACGCGTATAAATTCACTTGTTATCCGTATTAAGGGTAAACAATATGTTTTCTCGAATTTGTGAGGGTAAAATTTAAAAATAATCAATTAACATGTTAATTTTCTAAAGTGACAAATATTTCGATTAAGCTGACAGAATAAAAGAAACATAGGGAAACTTTTGCTTTCTAAATAGCTGTTGGCCTCACTATCATTCTAGTTTCTGACCTTACATGACTCTCTTTTGCCGACACACTGCAATTTTCACCCCCCAGCCATTCCTTTCCTTTAAGTTGCATAGATAGAATTTTACAAGATCTGTGTCGTCTTATTATAACGCTAATTTGTATGTGATTTTGAGTCTTATGCGGTAGAAATTTTAAAGCAATTACTTCTTGCCCCACTTGACTTGTTTTATTTCCTCCCTTTTGTTCGTTATACTTTTTTTAAAAAAATAAAAATAAAATAAACATCTCCAACGTGGGGTGTTTGATACATTTCCTTCACAAAAACTTACACCAGTGAGGTAGAATACCATCATTCGAAAAAGGACTGAGGTAATTTCCTTAACGTTTTCTAAATTTAAAGTAATATTTAAAAAATCACATTATATTAAAAGAAATGCATGGAATATTAACACAAAATCGGAAATACTTGTTCTCCTTACTCCGATATCGAATTCCAAGCTTTCCTGTCTCCATTTTAGTTTATCTTTCCAAGAAGATTAGATGAACCTTGCAAGTCTTTAAATATAAACACGACTATAAATGCCCCTTTAATTAATTTTATGGACCTCCCCACGCAACACCAGTAGTCATATAAAGCTGGATTTGTTATGAATATAATTAGTCCCATCTACATATGAAGATAAATTAAACTATCTATAATTAAAAGTAGAAAACAAATCAATCTCATTAAGCCAAGTGGCATAACTACAAAAAGCCAAGTGATATTGTTATTATAATTATGATGAGAAAAGTCGCACATATACACATAACTAAAATCATAATAAATAAATAATTATAAAGGAAGAATATTAAAAAAAAAAATATTCAAGCGATAATGTAAAATGTATATACTAATTAAATTTCTCATTTAGGAAATTTAGTTAATAAATAGAACTCATAATTTCATAATGAAAAATATAAAGATACTATTATGATATTATATACATAAGATAAGCATATTATATATATATTTAATACAAATTAATAATTATTAAAATATTGATATTTTTATAAAAATAATAATATGCTTATCTCTTTATACTTTTGATGAATTCAAAATTATAATTTAGTAAAATAAATTATATTATTTACATTTTCAGTAAACTATAAAATGAGAAAAGTAATCAAATATTACAGTAGCAAAGAATGTATGAAAAGAGGGGGATAAAGATAATTTTATGATATTTATATTTTGATTTACAAAATAAAAGATAAATAAATAACACTCAAAAAATTTATCAATAAATTTAGATAATTGAAGAATTTTGAACAGTATAACATAAGTTTTAAAAGATAATTATTTAAAGAGTAACAAAATATATATCTATATTATATTAAAAGAGAAGTAGTATCAAAATATTAAGCCAATTGACAAATTAATAAAAACTCACATTAGTAAATGTATAGTATTAACTACTTGCTAATTTGACAATAAGAATAAATAAGGAATAAATAATTTATTTGTTACTATATGATATATATCCTTTGAGTTTGTATAGATTTTGTTATATTTCTGTACACTATAGTAAATAATAAAATATAACTAATATTTATAAAAATAATATGATATATTAGCTCATAATTTTATAAGATTAATTCTGTCAAATTATTTGCTCATCGCGCGGGTTCTAACACTAGTTTTAGTCTAATAACAATAATCAAAAATAAAAATTGCGATTATGGCGATTAAGGACATGTATAATGGGGCTAAGACTCAGGTTAGGACAGTAGGAGGCGACTCTGAGCATTTTTCGATTGTAATGGGGTTACACCAAGGTTCTGCGCTCAGTCCGTTCTTATTCGCCCTGGTGATGGACGCGTTAACACACCATATTCAAGGGGATGTGCCATGGTGCATGCTATTCGCCGATGATATAGTTCTGATTGATGAGTCGCGAGCCGGTGTTAACGAGAGGCTGGAGGTTTGGAGACAGGCTCTTGAGTCTAAGAGTTTCAAGCTGAGCAGGACGAAGACGGAATATCTGGAGTGTAAGTTCAACGCTGAGCCAGGGGAAGTTGGCGTGGATGTGAGGCTTGATTCGCAGGTCATCTCGAGAAGAGACAGCTTCAAGTACCTTGGTTCGGTTATCCAGGGGGGAGGAAAGATCGACGAGGATGTCACACACCGTATTGGGATAGGATGGATGAAGTGGAGGTTAGCATCTGGAGTCCTGTGTGACAAGAGAGTGCCACCGATACTCAAAGGTAAGTTTTATAAAGCGATGGTTAGACCGGCCATGATGTATGGGGCTGAGTGTTGGCCTGTTAAGAACTCACATATCCAGAAGATGAAAGTAGCAGAAATGAGGATGTTGCGGTGGATGTGCGGGCACACTAGGATAGATAAGATTAGGAATGATGATATTCGGGAGAAGGTGCATGTTCAGATGGTTCGGACATGTTCAGAGGAGAAGCCTAGATGCTCCGGTATGGAGGTGTGAGCAGCTGGTTGTGGAGGGCACGAGAAGAGGTAGAGGGCGGCCTAAAAAATATTGGGTAGAGGTGATCAGGCAGGATATGACGAGACTCCAGATTTTCGAGGACATGACACTAGATAGGAAGATGTGGAAGTCGAGTATTAGGGTTGTAGGTTAGGAGGTACTTGAGTCGTGCCTTACTTCGTACCATTGTGGGACTAGCCATGTAAGGTTTTTATCTAAGATAGTTAGTGGCAATGTTGTGGCTTACTATTTTGCTTTTCAGTGCATATCTTATTTACTAGCTATCGCTTTTTCTTTGCATCTTTCTTCTAGATTTCATGGTGTTCCTATTGTTGTGGTAATACTAATATTTACTAATATTGTCTTCCTTTGCTTTGCATTCTTCTTCTGGATTTCATGGTGTTTTAATTTATCATATGATTGTTGTTGTGATACTAATATTGTCTCCTTTTTGTCCTTTCGTCTTTTTATTTTTATTTTTTTGAGCCGAAGGTCTTTCGAAAACAACCTCTCTACTCCTTCGGGGTAGGGATAAGGCATGCGTACACACTACCCTCCCCAGACCACATTAGTGGGATTTTACTGGGTTGTTGTTGTTGTAAAAATAGAAATTGCTCTTCGCTCTTCCTCGACCAATAGAAGAAATTAACTTCTGTAAGATCTCTTTACATGCATTTAAAATGCAATTACTTAGAAGACTATATCCTTTTTCTAAATATTGGTATTAACTAAAAGAATTTTATTCGTTGAAAGCAAGATCTAGAAACACATTTTGTTCGTCGAGTACCTAGTCCTCAGTTTATAAAATTTGATTTCGCTCCAAAACTTGCTCAGTATATTCTTTTGAAATACTCTCCAATTGGACTTCAAAGTAGAACACCTTTCTTCTTTTTCTCGAAGAAAGTATTTTTATATTAAACAAAAGGAAGACCATTCTTTCTATGTATATGTGTTTGTTTATTAAAAAAATATCTTTTGATACCTGTATTTATGTTAGAAGGAAAAACAAAAGCGAGTCAGAAAAAGACTTGGAAAATGAAAAAATTGACTTGCTTTAAGACCATCTGGTCAAAGTGATGCATATATGCAACGTAAAATGGATGAGACATTCCCTATGTCAAGTCTTCTGAATAAAAGAGTTCTGAATTCCCTTAATTTTCCATTAATCACTTTTTCCAAAAAGAGAAGAACCAGTACAGATATGTCGGGTGGAATAAGAAGGCACTGAATTCCTTGACCTACGCTACATGAGATTCAGAAAAATCAATGGCAGACCTACGATTTGAAGTTATTGGTTTTGAGATTTTAAACTTTTTATGTCAGTGGGTTTTAACGTAAAAATCTGTAATATTTAATAAATTTTTCAAGACAAATATATAATTTGGACTAAAGCTATTGAATTCGACCGAACCAGATGTCGAAGCTCTTGCTCCGCCCCGAGAAAAATTGAAAGAACGCCTAGTAGAATCCACACCTGTCTAGAACTTCCCTTGCAGGAAAGTTAGTGGCAAATACTAAAGGATAATGTTAACATCCCTACTCATGATACGTATTGTTGCTTTGGATCTTGATCCTTACGAATTTGTTTTCTGGGCTATATGAATCAATTATACACTCTCTCCCTCCCAATAAAATGCCCTTTCTAAAAAAGAAAAACAGTTTGTTGTGTGCGGGAGAAGCTAGACATATTTTCTCACGAAAAGTTTTTGTATTTTCCCAACAATTTCTACACCTTTGAATAGAATATTTTCTTTCAATATGTAGCAAAAAATGTTTGCTATAATTGGAAAAAAAAACGGGGGGGGGACAGTGTGTTCCTACAACGGAGCCGCCGATTCAATAGTTTGTTTGAGTTATACAACGTTATCTTGTATACTAGAAAGAATAAGTCAAAAATATTATGTTGCACTAGTGAGTAATCTCAACTTGAAAATTTTGCATAAAAGAGGGAAATAATACGAAAGAAGTCATAGTTAGTGGCTCCGATGGTGATATTCCTGGGGCCTCAAGACCATTTGTTGTACGGTGCGTTAAGTGGGTTTGCAAACGGGCAAAGGTCCAAATATGCTCTTGTACTATACGAAATTGAGCACATTTGCCCTTCGTTAATATTTTAGCTCAAATATGCCCTTACCGTCACATAGTTGGTCCATATATGCCCTTAAAGTTACACAGTTGGCTCATATATGCCTTTTTCGAAACGGAATTCACCCAAAATAATTAGCTCTTTCGTTAATTGTATTAAAGTGTATTACAAACACTATTTCCTTTTTATTAGTACTTTTTTTCTTTACCTTTCTCTTTTCTTTCTTCTTTTTTCTTTTATTCTCTTTTTTTTCCCTTTTTCTTTCTCCCTTATCCGATTTTCTCCATTACTGATATCTTCTCCATTTTCGTCACCAATTTTACTTGACAAAACTCATGAATTCCAATTACTAAGAAAATTCTCACATAAGAAAATTTTTATAGATCATATGTTTGTCAATGTTTTAATTTTTACTAAACATATATTTAGTTCTAAAACATCCAACAAAGTAAGATTGAAATAATATTTATGTAACAAAAAACCCGAAAAATCCAACAAAACCGAACAATCCAAACCGATATAATTGGTTTGGTTTAGTTTTGATAAAAAAAGAACCAACCCGTTCCATGTACACCCCTAATTTACATAGTTAATAAAAAAATAGAAAATATTCAGTTGAAAAAAGATGAAAGAAGACTAACAACTCAAATTTATAACACTACAACTTGAACTTTAGGCCTTTAATCATTAAATTATCTTTCTGAAAATAATTTAAATATTTTGGTCTTTTGAGTGTTGTTAAAGGTTGAGATGTTTTTATTATTTTAAAGTTTAAACCATAATTTTTGGAACAATTTAATTTTGTTTATTTAGAGGGCTAGTGAAATTGGAATTCATGAGTTTTGTCAAGTGAAATTGGCGACGAAAATGAAGAAAATATCAGTAATGGAGGAAATCGGATAAGGGAGAAAAAAAAAGAGAAAAAAAAAGAGAAGAAAAGAAAAAAGAAGAAAGAAAAGAGAAAGGTAAAGAAAACAAGTACTAATTAAAAGGAAATAGTGTTTGTAATACACTTTAATACAATTAACGAAAGTGCTAATTAGTTTTGGTGATTCCGTTTCGAAAAGGGCATATATGCGTCAACTGTACAACTTTAAGGGCATATATACACCAACTATGTGACGGTAAGGGCATATTTGAGCTAAAGTATTAACGAAGGGCAAATGTGCTCAATTTCGTATAGTACAAAGGCATATTTGGACATTTTTCGGTTTGCAAAACAGTGACTGAAACAAATATAAATATTCACTCAAAATAGTGACGTTATGATTTGGCACGTAACGCGTGGAGTAATTAAACATAGATTTTTCTTTTTTACTTTTTAAAAAAAATTATGAAAATATTTGTTCATGGAATTTGATCAGTTTTAAAAAAAAAGTGAAGAAAATTTGTCAAGTTCCAAAAATTAGTTTGGGCCAGTTTTGGCTTTTTTCAAGTAAAATGTTAATTTGTCCAAATATAATTTTTATTTTATTTTTAAGTTCGACCAAATCTTTATCCAAACGCTATCTAAAACTTAGATTCCTCTATTTCAATTTATGACCGTTCGGATCTTGTGAGTTTTTTTTACCATAATTGTTTTCATATGCGGCCTTTTAAATATTTTGAATTGTTAATCATTATGATTTATGATAGTTTTTACATTGTTTTCATATGTGTAACTTTTTAAAAAAAATTAAAGATTTTATATTCGAATTCGCAAGTAAAATTAAAAAGTCCGTAAAAAGTTTCACTCTTAAAACTCGAATAGTGCCACATAAATTAGGACATAGAAAGTATTGATGTCCTTCTATTGTTTAACATAAAAGAATGATTCCGATTTCCGAATAATCACTAATAGCAAGGCCTTAAAAGCCCGGAGCAGAAGTGGAGTTTTCTAGATTTATAAAGCCTAACATAATTGAATCTCACATAATAAATTGTGAGTTTTTTTCAAATTTGTAAAAAGAGACGAAGGTTTAGGCAAGTTTGACGTGAAAACGTTTTGGAAGTGCAATACATGTACAGCATTTAATTACTATGCCACTTTATATATTTACAGTACTAAACATATATAGCTATTAAAAATCAGTGTATTCTAAATTTGCTTCTATATTGAATCCACAGCAGAGGAGAAGCCATATTGTACAGTTATGTTTTCTTCCAATAAATGTTTGGTCCAAATTATTGAGAAGGACGACCTATCTGAGAACTGAAATATGAACGTGATAAAATTTAAAGCGCGATAATTTGTGGAAAAAATGAAATACTATAATTAAGTAATAACATTTAAAGCGCGATAATTTGTGGAAAAAATGAAATACTATAATTAAGTGATACTCTCTCCCTTCCAATTTATGTGAACATATTTGACTGGGCACGGAATTTAAGAAAAATGAAGACTTTTAAAATTTGTGGTTCTAAACAATTCAAAAAGGGGCCCAGAATATTTGTGTGGTTATAAAAGCTTCTCATTAAGGGTAGAATTATAAATTTAAGCAAAATTATTTTCAAATTTAGAAATGGGTCATTATTTTTGGAACGGAAGGTTCACATAAATTGAAACAGAGGGAGTAATATTTAAAACGTGATAATTTGTGAAAAACATTGAAATACTATAATTGAGTGATAAAATTTAAGTTGTACATTGTTTTCATTGTACTATCTTTGTGACTTAGCATGATCATGGATACTGTACTGCATGAGATAAAAACAAAGCTTTTCTTTTTCGCAATGCTGGGTTGTTTTAAAAGGTTTATTTAAATGAATTTACGTGTTACCCCTGAATTTGAAGTTATGAACGAAAAATATAATATTATAGTCATCATCTTCTTTATAATGTTAACAATTTTAAGGATATTTTCAGTCATTTTAACAAAAAATAGTGCTTAGTAACACTTGTTTATCATACACTTTATCAGTTTGTTTTAAGTTTCAACACTTTTATCCAAATACGTAACTGCTTATTTATAAAACAAGTTTCAACACTTATAAAGTGTTGTTAAGCACGTAACTTAAAAGTTATTTTTTTTAACCAATCCAAACGGGCCGTTAACCCGTTTTGCTTTGCGTGATAAGTGTGTTTTATTTTTAGTCTATTTTAGAAAAAATAATTCTTTTTATAAAATTAGACACAATTTAACTTAAACTTAATGACAATTTGTTTCCACTCTTCTTGTAAATATTCTATAGTTCGGGAAGTAGTTAATTGATTTCTTTCTTTTCGTTTTTCTCCCTTTGGTGGGGTATAGACGTATAGTTTTCCGTGTAATTTCACTGGCACCACAAGTTAAATGATTCGTCTATTTGATAAGAAATACCGAGTCGAAAGGTACTGTTCATTGTACTAGCCTGAGAAAAAAAGGGCGTTGACGAAGGATGAAACATCTTTCATTTAAAAAAGACCTCATTCGTAGAGAAGGCCCCATTTTGCAACGTGTTTCACGTTCTCCTCGCTCTCTATAAATAGACTCAAATCCTCAGAATTTGGTGATTCAGGTGTCTAGGAAAGTGGTACATACAGTTTCTCCACTTAGTTATAACTCTCTGTGTGTGTGTTATTACTGGAGAGAAGAGAGTGAGGGATGGTGAGAACACCTAGCTACGACGAAAATGGAAAGAAGAAGGGTACTTGGACTCCTGAAGAAGACAGGAAGTTAGCAGCATATGTTACTAAATATGGCTGCTGGAATTGGCGCCAACTTCCTAAGTATGCTGGTGAGAATTATATATATTGGTTCATTTTAATGTTTAATTTGAGAATATATTTTCTTTCACATTAACTGATTACTGTTTCTTGTACGTAAAGGTTTAGCAAGGTGTGGAAAGAGCTGCAGACTTCGATGGATGAATTACTTAAGGCCTAATATTAAAAGAGGGAATTACACAAAAGAAGAAGACGACATCATCTTGAAGCTGCATGCTCAACTTGGAAATAGGTACTAAAAACTATTCTTAATTTTATGCGTTCAATTTTACGAGATAATTAATTAACACATGTCAATGCCAGCCGAGTGAGCTAACTGTGCAATTGAACAAATTAATCATATATACAGTCCAACCTCTCTATAACACCCTTGTCTGTTCCGTTATTTTAAATCTGATTGTTATATTAAAGTGTTGTTATAAAGAATGTTTTTTTATAGAAATGTTTGACCGTAGTTTCTTGCATGCAGATGGTCGACAATTGCTGGACACTTGCCTGGAAGATCAGACAATGAGATTAAAAATCATTGGCACACCTCTCTTAAGAAGCGCGCTAACTATTATGCGCCAAATTCAAGTGATAGTGAAAGTAAGAGTATCAATCAGGGCAGCAGTACAAGAAGAAAGAGTGTGGAAAATCAGAATGCAATAAGTCCTAATAATTGTATGAGATCCTACGAAACTGTACTGGAAAGCTCCCACATGTCAGCTAAGCAATCATCAAGTGAAGAACTCTCCTCTTACACCACTGATTATCAAGTTTTTCAAGAAGAGGCAATATTAATGGAAAATAGTGGAAGCTTTTGGACAGAACCATTTCTAGTGGATAGTAGTTTCAGCAATAGAACTGATTACGTAGTTCCTTCAATTGATTGTGAACTTGTCTGTCCGCCTTCTCCCTTTATAGGTCATGAATTTCTTTCCTCGTTTGATTTAGATGATTACAATTGGTAAAAACTAGAAAAGGAATATCATCATTTTCTGACTTATATCGTTTGCTTCTGCTTGAACGTTAATCGCAAAATGTAATTTAAATTTTCTCATAAATATATAAACAAAGTTACGATCAATGTCATAAAATATAGATGTTCTGATTTTGCTTGAGTGTTACAGATAATTGCACAAATGTGATTAATCAAAATGCTGTAACACCATATACGTTACTTCTTATATGGATCTATGTTAATTGTTTACCCTAAGAAACGGATAACAATTGAATTTATATGTGGTTTTAAGGATATGCGAATTAATTCAATACAAATGATAAATGTCGTCAGATAAAACATATAAAAGACGTGATAAATTGTCAAATCAATAAGAAGAGTGATCTCGGACTCATTAATGGTTTAACGAAGTGCTTGCCTTCGATCCCGGGCTCACACTAATGAAAGATTGATGAACAAAAGCAGTAACTTTGAATAACAGAGAGAATGAAAGTATATTGCCTTGATATACATGTTACAATGTGTATCGTGAATAATAAGATTCCCCATTTATATAGTAGGAGAGTTTTATCCTAAGTACAATTCTAAAAAAGGTAAAAATCTTCCGTTTCGCCGATCACTGATTTTCTACCGATACGAGCCGAGATTCACGCTGTGAGATCCGGTTAGGCGCGGACATCACGGCCTATTGTTAGTCGTGTGCAGCTACTTGGTAATGCTCTCTGAAGTCTCAATCCTCAAATTGGACCTCGAGGATATAGCCTCGATATCCCCGAGGGCAAGTGTTTTTCCCGAGCCCAGATACGAGGGGTTCTTCGCTCTGACTGCAATACATTATGGTCATGTTCCTACTCTGTTTTGCTCACCGAGAAGTCGAGTCATGCAGCGGCCTCGGTTTACCCGTATACATTAATTATTAAAATTACTTGCATATAAGAAACACACACATAATTCTAGAAACTAAATAGATTGACAATCAGTTTTATGGAATCCGCAGAAAAAGTATAGTAAAAGGTTACATAAACTCAGAAAGAGTTTCTGTAGCTACTGATTTCGCATAAGCTATATACAGTAACAATATAAAAATTATTAATACTGTCAGCTTATTTAAAAATAATTATAAATAATTTTTTTAATAATCTTAATTAATACCCTATAAAATATAATAAAAAACATGTTATAACATCTCAAATTGCACAGATAATATGAAAACTTTTACATTATCATTCTCTGTCACGTATATCCTCGCATAAGCGATCATGGAGTAATTGATTTTGTGTGACGTATGCACATTTTTCTATAAAGACGTCACACGACAAAGTGTGAAAATATTGGTATTCTCATTCCTATTTGCACTAACACAAAGGCAAAGTGTGAAAATCTCTTTTTGAGTTGTCACAGGAGAGAGTTATTACAGGATTCTTATCTTACCTTTTGGCTGTTACCAAGTGTCTTCCTTGTCCAATTAATAGTTTGTGGATGTTGGTGGACACTTTCTATAACAACGACGAATGAGAAAAGGTGAAGTCATCAGCTCCTATAGATTGGATTTAATCTTAAGAATAAATGTAGTTTATTTTCAAGTATTTCGTACGTAATTTAAAATGTTATTATGACTAATCAAGTTTGGCAATTTTGGCCATTAAATTCCTACAATAACTAATACTCTAACTTTACGATTATTTCAACAAAGACAAAAAACATAAAATGTAATTTGAGAAGTTCAAGTACCACAAGGGAGATAGCTGTCAAATCACTAAGAGGCCATCGCTTTCAGTTGAATAAATGTATGCAATGAAAGTACCGGAATTTGTCCAACATAACGGGGAAGCAATTCTTTTTATTGGATTACTAGTGTACAATGTGAAACAAAAAAAACGCCATGATATACACACAATAAGAAAACGTTCTAGCGTTTATAACTCATAGTAGTTACTTTATTTTCTTGAGGCTAACTTTGTCTCTGTTTTTAAAACTCTTTGTCAATTAATTTGATATGTGTGAACCGTATGAAAGTTTGCGATAAAAAGTGTTACCTATGAACAACAAGATAATGCTCAAGATATTAACAAAACAATCCACTCTTTGTATTGGCTGATTTTTTTTTAGGATCATACAAAGAGAGAAAAGAAGGCGAAAAAAAGAGAAATGGCTTTCTCGTTGTAAGGGACATGATCTCTAGCTTCATTGAGATTCTAACTATATAAAACAAGCAAAAACTTTTTTCCTGATAAGACCCTTCAACGATGCAAAAAAGATTGTTGAAAAAGTATCTCTGGTTCCGCACAAAGCTCGATGATGACAGTTAAAAGTTGCTTGCAATGTCAATTTCCTCTTTGTTTCTGCAGGAATTCAGCGAAGTCCACTCTTTTTTAGCCCATTTAGTCTGCACGAAGAAGCCCAAAAGCTTATGACTGCACGTATTGTCATTTTTCAGGGCTACTATTTATAGATTATTCATTACTTATTTTTGTCTTGAAATTTTAAACTAAAAATTTTAACTTCAGGATATCTCGTAACATTTTTGTCCCAAAATTTGAACTGAAAAACTAAAATTCAGGACGCATTGTCTAATTCTTAAATAGCAATCATTTAGAGTGACTACCTAGTATCATTTCTGCAAACATATTACGCTTCTTTATTTGGTTTCTTGATTGGTACACGCAATATCAGGTCATCTAAAAAAGATAAAAGCCAATTATCCTTCGTTAGTGATATACAACATCTAAAATTGCATGATTCGTCTACATTACTGAAAAAATATAAGTTAAATCTTTATTTCAAACTTACCTTAGTATTTTTCCTATAAGAAATTAGTCACACTCACAAACAATTGTTACGGATACGCTCTAAGGCCCAAAATAACACCTACATGGCAGCATCAGCCCAAACTTATACCAGTAGCTGCTTGTTAGTCTCATGAAGTGCCCAAAATACAAAAGAAAGTGACTTTAATAAATTAAATAAATCATAACCTATGTTATAAGAAAAATCAAATTATTGTGGATGTCTACTATTCCTCCATGATCTTCTCAAATACTTAATGACATATTCAATGACATATTTCTATGCTTAATGACATATTCAATGACATATTTTTCTTCACTTTTCATGCCTATATAAAGACCTTGTAATAGATAGGAAATACACATAATTGAAGAAGAAATAAGAATCTCTCCTCTCGTTCTCTCTATATCTCTTAGCTTGTTTTTTCTTGTTCCATATTGTTACTTTGAGCTATATTTCATACTCTACTCTCTCTATCTCTTAACTTATTTTTTCTTGTTCTATATTGTTACTCTGTGCTATATTTCATAACAGGTTATCAGCATGAAGTCTCTAACCTCAAGGTTGAATTACACTTCTATTTACAGGCACGTCTTTCTACTACAACAATAAGTCCGAGCTTTAAACCAGATAAGTTTATACCAATATCTGGAATAAGCAATGGTCTGATTATTAAAAAATTAGTATTTATGTGGCTGTTAAGGATGTCACCTTGTTAAATTTTCATGAACTAAATAATAGGTGGCATGCGGTATATTAAATAATCTACAAAATTAAAATTATACGTTATTATGTATGCTTATGGCTTTAACTTATAATACGATTTTAGTATGCCTAGTATAATGATTATACATTAGTTTATTGTCAAATATAATATAATAATAATAATACTCGTTATTTTATTTTAATAAAATAAAATATTTGTACAAGTATATACTACCAAATTTTTCATCGATGATAGTTCTTATCAAATTAACATGTTGAATCATTTCTATATAGAAAACATACAGTAGTAGATAATAGACGGAGATTTATCCTCTATTTTTTTTTGATTCCCTGATTAACCTAAAGGTTCTACTATATCTCTTTGTTTTTCTAGAGAGCATAATATTTAGTTTCCACAAAAGTACATGGTAACTAGTAGTACTATATTATTCTATTTGATACATCATTTTTCTTTAATGTTCTGGTCATATCACTTTCATCTTGAAGTAAGCTTATTGTAGCAAAGATCACATGTGAGTTTTCAATATTATTTTGTATTTTTATATATATGTTTGATACTAATTACTTAGCTGAATTGAGCAAACGATAGTCTATTGTTGAGAATTATATCCAAATGACATTATGAAGAGTTTAACTCAAGAGGTAAGCATTTTTTTCGTATTTAAAATTATTTTTGTCCTTTGCTATTAATGATATCAACTTCAATGAGTTCAAGTCACAATGCACCATGAGGGTAAGATATCAGGATCAAGTCATGATGCTCCATGATGATAAGAGTTGTGTTTGAGTCCCAATTCATTATGACCTAATATGTCTTTATATTGGTAAGATATTGGGTTTGGGTCCCACTATATCATATTGATGATATAATAATGACTAAAGAAAAATAATATATTTTTCATGAAAAGGCATAAATATTGCCCCATTTGATTTGCTTTATTCTTGAAGTGAATGTGGTAGCTACGCATAATAAGTCTAAATGAAGACAAGTTGTTGAATAATGAACGTGGGCGTTCCAAAGATCAAAATAATAATAATCATCATTATGATTATAAAAGGAAAATAATAAGGGTTCTCAAAATAGTCCTTCAAAATGTGAAGGCAATGTTTACCAACAAATGGATATGAAAAATAATAAAGCACGCCGCTGATTATGATCCATTCCTTTAAGAGAATGTGACTTGTGATAAGCATTGAGAATGCAGACCCATTCCTAAAGATGAATGTGGCAATATGTAATAAAAGTAATGAATAAAGACATGCAATGCATGATTAGATGAAGACCACACAACTCATCTCTAAGGGAGGTTTGAGTGAAATAAAGAGAATAAATATTATTTTGTAGTTACATGAATATGTCATTGGTCGCATACATGTGATACGCCAAAAAGATATTTTGGTGTATTTTATAAAAGGTTATTAAAGGCAAAACTAAAGCAAGAAATAATTTTGCTTATGATGATTTCGACCATGACAATATATTATGATATATTTTTCTCCGTGAAGGAGACATTTATCATATGAATGGTCTGACAAAAGATCCTGTAGTACAAAAATTGTTAAGAGCTTCGAAAATATTAATTTGGTACTACCCGGATGAATAAAATTATTCACGACATTGATATTGTAAAGTCTCAAAAGAAATTTTTTGAGTTTCAAATGTATAAGTCAAAGTGGTTGGCATATTGAGACTATAAATAAAAGGATTATTGAATATTTTCATGTTTCTATAATCATAACTGATAAATATGAAAAAATTATCCGATTTTCTTTCTATTTGTACTACATAAATATAAGCATGATGATGGAATCATATGTCACAAGTAAACTAGAGATTTACTGAAACAAATATTAGTTGGCATGACCGGTTGACCATCTTGGTTCAATTATGATGCAAAAAATTAATTGAGAATTACATTGGCATATATTGAAGAAATATAAGATTCTTCAAGAATTCTTTTGTATTGCTTATTCTCATGATGTACCAGTTAAGGTTGGGATTGAATCCCTTGATTTCTGGAACGAATAAAAGGTGATAAATATATGGGCCCGGTCACCTTCCATGTGGACCGTTTACTATTATATGATTTTAATAAATACATCTATTCTATGGTCACACGTGCATTTATTATCAACTTGCAGTTTGACTTTTGCAAGATTGATTGCTCAAATTATTAGAGCACAGTTCCAAAATATAAATTATAATGATTTATCTTGATAATACTGGTTTAAATCCAAGTTGGTTTAGCAGGAATTGTATGCCTCCAATTATATCTAAACCATTGGTTATGAGAACAAAACAGCCAAAATAAAATTTGGTATGTGATGTATTATTTAATATACAGCAACACTTGTACGCATCTAGCCAAGTCATGATAAGTTCTCCCTATCACAATCGGTTCAGGGTCAGGAACCAAATAATTTTCATCTAGAAATATGAATGTGCTATATAATTTAATTGTTCCACCACAATGTACAAAGATGGATCCCCAAATAAGGCTAGGGGTATGTGTTGGTGATCCCAACAATAGGGAAGAAAATGTGCAGCTGAAAAAGTATTGCATGTAATGAATTATTATGAGTACATCTAGATCCTCGTATGAGAAAATGTGAACTTGAAGTTCAAGTGATGATTCATTTGCAAAATATTGCCAGGCATATTTGCTGACCCAAAGCTAAATGTCATATTCAACTGCTAATGCTCCAAATAAAATAAAGTTCATAATGAATAGAGTCTATAGCATGCATGAAGCATAATAGACTAATCGGTTCCAAAGATAAAACTCCTTGAAGAAGGAGAGGAGTAAATGTTCAAGATGGTCATAATAAGGAGGCAAGTGCTCTAGAATAGCACCATGACATAACACTTCATAAGACCTCATGGGAGAGGCTCATATACCTGAAAATAATAAGATAAAGAGATCTCAATAGGTTATGTCTTTATTGGGTAATAATAGAACCGATATAAAATGATCGTCGACGATATTGTTAATACAATGTAGCGCTCAATATTATTAATATTGACGAGGATCTTGAGCTCAAATCTGTCATGAAATTTGGAAAGATAAATGATTGTCCAAATAAAAAATACGCAATAAAAATTGATTTCACCTGAAAAATATGAAGTTGGACGGATAGTCTCAACACCTAAAAGTATAAATCCATTGGAGGTATAAATGTATTCTTGTGTGAAAAAAAAGGTCAGGTCAAGTCGATAGACATAAAGACGACTTGTGTCACAAGAAGATTTATAAATATCCTGTCATTGATTATATAGAGACATATTCTCATGTGGTGGATGTAGTCATTTCATGTTTTAATCTGGCAATACATGAAAAACTTGATATGCGTATAATGGAAATCATTAAAGGATTTAAATTGTTCTGAAGCGTATTAAGGTTTCCAAAAAATTTATTAAATAAAGCTTCAAAAATTCTTATACGGATTGAAACAATCAGGGAGCATGTGGTATAATCGCCTGAGTGAGTACCTGTTGAAAGAAAGGTACAAAAATGATTCAATTTATCCTTGTGTCTTTATAAAAAGAACTGAATCTAAATTTGTTATAACCGCTGTGTATGTTGATGATTTAAATATCATTGGAACTTATGGGGAGGTTCCTAAAGTAGTAGATTGTTTAAAGAAAGAATTTGAAATGAAAGATATTGAAAAAACAAAATTTTATCTTGGTCTACAAATTGAGTATATGAAAGATGGAAGTTTTGTCCATAAATCAGCATACACTAAAAAGATTTTAAAGCGATTCTAGATGGATAAAGAACATCCATAGAGTACTCCGATGGTTGTGAGATCACTCGATATAAATAAAGATCTATTCCGACCTCATGAAAATAATAAAGAGCTTCTTGGTCCCCAAGTACCATATCTTAGTGCAATTGGTGCACTAATATATCTTGCTAACATTACAAGGCCTGACAGAATTTTTTCAGTTAATGTCTTAACAAGATATAACTCTGATTTTACAAGGAGACATTGGAATGGAATCAAACACATAATGCGGTATCTAAAAGGGATTACCGATATGGGCTTATTTTATGTAAATGATTGCAATCCCGATCTTGTTGGTAATGCCGATGCTGGGTATTTATCTGTCCCACACAAGGCTCGATCTCAAATAGGCTATGTGTTTGCATATGGAGGTACTGCCATATCTTAGTGATCGACTAAGCAGTCAATCATGGCTACTTTATCTAATCATGCTGAGATAATTACTATTTATGAAGCAAGTCGAGAATGTGTATGGTTGAGGTCTATAATACACCTTATTTGAGACAAATGTGGTTTGAAGTGTGACACTGTCCATAATTTTGTATGAAGACAATGCAGCATGTATAGACCAATTGAAGGGATGATTCATAAAAGGGGATAGGACAAAGCACATTTCACCAAAGTTATTTTTCACACATGATCTTCAAAAGATGTGAATTCACTAAATCTCTATCGAAGTCAACCTTCAAGAAACTAGTGTACATAATTGGGATGCGAAGGCTCAGGGATGTGAATTGATGCTCTCCTCAGGGGGAGTTAATATGCGTTGTACTCTTTTTACCTTACAATGTTGTATCCCACTGGGTTTTCCTTGCAAGGTTTTTAACGAGGTAACTAAAAGGCATATTTCTAAACATGTGTAATCTTTTTCCTTCACTAGAATTTTATTCCCGTAGGATTATTTTCCTAATAAGGTTTTAACGAGGCACATTATCTATAGACATCCAAGGGGGAGTGTTATAAGAAAAATTAAATTATTGTGGATGTCTACTCTTCCGCCATGATCTTCTCAAATGCTTAATGACATATTCAATGACATATTTCTATGCTTAATGATATATTCAATGACATATTTTTCTTCACTTTTCATGCCTATATAAAGGCCTTGTAATAGATAGAAAAATACACACAATTGAATAAGAAATAAGAATCTCTCCTCTCTTTCTCTCTATATCTCTTAGCTTGTTTTTCCTTGTTCCATATTGTTACTTTGAGCTATATTTCATACTATTTCTCTCTCTATCTCTTAGCTTGTTTTTTCATGTTCTATATTGTTACCTTGAGCTATATTTCATAACAACCTAATATTAGTTTTAACTAATGGCTTTGGCTAAATGATAACTTATTCATTTGCCACTTGTCCAACTGAATCAAAGCAAATGGATAGAATATATGTTTGTATATGGGTAAAATCGGGCCCGTTTAACATCTCGGTTTTTTGGTAAGACAAACAGGACTGGAACGTGATCATAAGGAATCGGAGTCGGGGCGAAAAACCTTTCGCATAGGGGATCGAGCAAAACATCCGCCCTCAGAACCATCTGGGCCACATCTCCCGGGTCCGGTTCGAATCCCTCAACTTCAGAGAGCATTACCAAACGGCCGAACACGACTAACAAAGAGCCGTGACATCCGTGCCCAACCGGATGCCACGGCGTAAATCTTGGTCTGTATCAGCAGTGAATCAGTGGTTAGCATAAAGAAATATTTTTATCCTTTTTTAGAATACTAGTTAAGGTGAAACTCCCCTGTATAAAGGGGAAACTAATTATTCATTAGACACATTGTAATACGTATATCACGATAATTTATTCCAATTCTCTTCATTGTTCAAAGTTCTTATTTTTTGTTCTTAAGTTCTTCATAAGTACAAGGTTGGAATCGAGGGCAGGTTCCTCCTCGAGCCATCAACCGAGCTCGGAATCATCCTTATCATTGGTTTGATCATCTATTACGTTTTTCATTTGTTTAATCTAACGGTATTAATTACTCGTATTGAATTAATCCACATATCCTTAAAACCACATATAAATTCAATTATTATCCATTTTTAGGGTAAACAATGCTAAATAAGCGTTTCCAAACTTCCAACAAAGCGTAAAATTGGCATATTCTCATATCTAATACGAATTATATCTAGATTAATTTCACGGATGGTTACTTAGTTTTTCTTTATACATCAAAATCACTAATTATTTTGTCTTTTGAGATTTCAAAACTGTAACGACCCGGTCGGTCGTTTTGAGAATTAAAATCCGTTTTGACGGCATAAGGCACTGAGAAGCTTCGTAATATGTATTATGACATGTGTTTGGTCGAGCTTGCTTTTCGGAAGATTCAGAATTCAATTTAAAGAAACACTTTCACTTTGAAGCTTAAATGGAAAGAATTGACCGGAGAGTTGACTTTTGAGCAAACGTCATCGGAATAGAATTTTGATGATGCCAATAGCTTCATATGGTAATTTCAGAGTTAGGCGTGTGTCCAAATTTGGATTTGGAAGTCCGTAGGAAAATTCGGTGCATTTTGGCGAAAGTTGAAAAATAGAAGGTTTTTGGAAAGTTTGACCGAGAGTTGACTTTTTGATATCGGGGTCGGAATCCGATTATAAAAATTGGAACAACTCCATTATGTCATTTATGACTCGTGTGCAAAATTTAAATTCATTTCGGATTGATTTGGTACGTTTCGGCGTAAAATATAGAAGTTGGAAGATTTGAAAATTCATAATTCGATTCGATGCGCGATTCGTAATTTTGGTGTTGTTTGACGTGATATGAAGCCTCGACTAAGTTTGTATTATATTTTGGGATATTTTGGTATAATTGGTTAAGGTCCCGAGGGCCTCGGGTGGATTTCGGAAGGTAAACGGAATGGATTTCGGACAAAGAGGGTTGCTGGAAATTTCTGTTGCAGAGCTCTTCGCCAGAAATTTCTGGTGCGTGAAGCCAACTTTGAAAGCTTATATCTCGCAATCTATAAGGAATTTGAAAAATTTTAAAATCAACAAAGTTGTAGTCCTTTGATTCTAGTTTCCAGAATGTTAAACCATTCATTATTTGGACATTTGTACAGAAAGTTATAATGGATTAAATAAAGGCTGGTAGAGCAGTTTCGCCATAAATTTTGCCAGAAATTTTTGATGCGTGGAGCCGATTTTGGAAGCTTATATCTCGCAATACATAAGGAATCAGAACATTTTTAAAACATGAAAGTTGTAGTCTTTTGATTCTAGTTTCCCGAAAGTTAAACCATTCATCATTTGAACATTTGTACATAAAGTTATGATCGATTGAATGAAAACTGGTGCAAGCAAATTCTTGTGTGGATTTTTAATGACGGAAAATGAACTTTTAGTGACGGATGGGCAGAAACTTAAGGACCAAAAATGGTCATTTCCTTCATTTCATTTTGGATTTTTGGAGCACGGTTCTTGGGCGAGTTTTGGGCGGTTTTTACGGAAAAACATTGGGGTAAGTGTTCCTTATCCTATATTGATTATATTTCATGATTCCATACTCATTTATATCATGAATCCGTGAATTTATGGAAAAAAAAAATCAAGATTTTTGTAAAATCTTCTAAAAATAAAAATTTAAGATTTGGAGGTCGAGCTGTTATCGGAATTTGATAAAGTTGGTATGGGTGGACTCATAATTGAATGGGTTGTCGGATTTTGTGAGTTTCATCGAATTCCGAGACGTGGGCCCCACGTGTGATTTTTGAGTTAAATTTTGGATTTTGTTGGAAAATTAGTATTTTCATATGGAATTAATTCCTATAATTAGTATTCACTGAATTGAATTAATTTGGTTAGATTTGAGCTGTCCGGAGGTCAATTCAAGCAAGAAGGCTATTTTGGAATATCTGCCTAACTTCAAAAAGATAAGTTTCTTGCTTAACCTCGAGTGGGAGAATTACCCCTTAGGCATTGAGTCTTATGTGCCATTTGTGAAATGTGAAAAGCCGTGTACGCGAGGTGACGAGTACGTACTCGGGCCTATACGTGCAAAATTCATTGAATTAAAGTCTTAAGCATTATTGTGTAGTAAATTGGAAAATTTTGAAAAATTATTAAATCATCTGTTTGCCATGCCTAAATCCTTATTGTTGAATTTGTTTTTATATGATAATTTGACATGATTNTCATGCCTAAATCTTTGTTGTTGAATTTGTTTTTATATGACAATTTGAAGTGATTGTTACTTGAAAATTTATGTGTTACTTGATGAGTTGATATTTCTTGGAATTTAATTTTATTATAGATTTTCCCTCTACAAATAATTAATTAAACAAGCTTAAAAAGGTGTTGTCCTATGTTGAGTTATTGTTTTTTATCTTTTTTGTTGTTTTAAGGTTTTATATACGTTGTGTAGAACCTTGGGCTATTTGTTGTCAAATTAATTGATTTGTTATATCTTTAGAATTGATTGTGGCCATTGGGCAAATTGTGATATGAATTGATTTTTGTTATGTTGCCGTGATAATATTCCGTGTAAATTGTTGAGTTATTATTTTGAGGATATAAGGTGGCATTCTACTGTTGATATTATGTGGGTATAAGGGTGACATTTCACTGTTGTTATGTGTGTTGGGATATTGTCTGGACGGAGTGATAAGGGTGGCTATATGAGCGATAAGGGTGGTTATAGGAGCGATAAGGGTGGCCATAGGAGCGATAAGGGTGGCTGTTGATATTGTCAGGGCGGAGGGATAAGGGAGGCTATTATAGGAGTGATAAGGGTGGCTATAGGAGAGATAAGGGTGGCTATTGTCAGGAATGATATGTGATGATGTGGGGTTGTTGCGTTGGAAATTCTTATGTGATGTTGTGATTTTCATTGTGTTTATTTTTATATCTTGTGCAACGGGTCTTGTTGTTGGTAAGTTGGTAATAGTCTGATTTATGTTGAAATTGGAGTATGTGGTCATTGACAGGCGAATTATGATATGAAATGTGGGCACGGGGTGTCGTGAGTAAATAATGATGATATTGACACGTGAATTGTACGTGCAGTTGTGATATGAAATGAGGGCACGAGGTTCCGGGAAAATATGATGATTTCATTATAGGCACGAAGTGCCGTAGAAATATGAAAGTGCGCTGAGACCCGTGTTTATGAAAAATATAAAAATAGGCCGAGACCCGTAGTTGTATGATTATGAAAATTCAAAATATTTATTTGGAAAGATTATTATTCAAAAAGATTTATTTGATAGAATTACATTCGAAAGATATTTATTTGAAAAAATTATATTTGAGGGAGATTTATTTAAAGGAAATATATTTGAAAGATATTTATTTGAAGGAATTATATATGAAAGAGATTTATTCGGAAGAATTATATGTGAAAGATATTTATTTGAAATACTTGATTTAATTTTTTGTACTTATATTTATAAATTGTTGAGCGTTATTAATGGTGTTCTTGTTGCCCTTATTGTTACTTGTTTCCTATTATTTTGTATATCTTATTGCACAGGCTATTAGACTAGTGAGCGTCTTGACTGTACCTCGTCTCTACTCTACTGAGGTTAGTCTTGATACTTACTGGGTACTGACCGTGGTATACTCATACTACACTTTTGCACATTTTTGTGTAGAGCTAGATATTGGAGCTATCGGACTCGAACAAAGTTAAAGTGTGATTGCAAGGATTCAAGGTAGAGCTGCTTGGTTGTCGTAGTCCCTTGAAGTCTTTTTATTTTATTGTACTGTTAATTATTAATCAAGCAATATTGAGTATTCGATCCTTGAGATCATTTCATGTATTCAGTTAGAGTTCATGACTTAGTACTACTAGTCTTGGGAGTTTTCCATAATTGTTTCCGCTGTTGGTTTTCGAAACGTGTATTAATTTATATTCAAAAATGAATGGCTTCGAAATGCAATGGAAATCGGCTTACCTAGTGTTAGAGACTAGGTGCTATCATGACCCCTGTGGTGGAATTTTGGGTCGTGACAAGTTGGTATCAGAGCTCTAGGTTCATAGGTTCTACGAGTTATGAACGAGTCTAGTAGAGTCTTGCGGATCGGTATAGAGATGTTTGTACATATCTTCGAGAGGCTATAGAACTGTTAGGAAAATTTCACTTCTTTCATTCCTATCGTGTGGTTGTTGATTGTGGAATTTGAGCCTTTGTATCTCTATTCTCTCAAGATGGTGAGGACACGTGCTACCGGGTTAGCTGAGCAGGCACCCACACATACTGCTAGAGCTGCAAGAGGCTGGGGCCGAGGTAGAAGCCGAGGAAGGACACGTGTCACGACTAGAGCACCTGTCAGAACAACAATTGAGGAGCCACCAGTAGCTCCAGCTGGGGGACAGGTACCTGAAGCACCTGTTTTTACCCCCGGACTTCAGGAGACTTTGGCACAATTTCCGAGTATGTTTGGTATATTAACCCGGGCGGGATTGATCTCTGTTGCACCAAATATTCCGCAGATTGGGGGAGTAGCTCTGACTCCTACCACAACTCCCGAGCAGCAGGTTCACGTTGGTCAGGTTTTGGGTATAGTACTGGTAAAATCTGTTATTCCTGTTCGGCCTGAGGTCAGGCCAGAGGCATCAGAAGAAGAACAAAAGAGACTTGAGAGGTTTAATAGGTATAGTCCACCTACTTTCAGTGGCACAGCTACAGAGGATGCCCAAGGATTTCTAAAAACTTTTCACCGTATTCTCCGCACCATGGGTATTGTGGAAGTGAGAGGAGTTGCCTTTACTACATTTTAACTCTCAGGCGCAGCATATCGGTGGTGGCAAATCTATGAAGAAGGTAGACCAGCCGACGCAACACCACCAACTTGGGCTCAATTTTCGGAAATATTCTTGAAAGAGTTTGTTCCCCACACTCTCCAAGATGTGTGGCACACAGAGTTTGAACGGTTGCGTCAAGGCACTATGACAGTGTCAGAACATGCTATCAGGTTCAGTGAGTTTCCGTCATGCACCTATCTTAGTTCCTACAATCAGAGAACGAGTCTGCAGATTCATTAAGGGGCCCGATTATGATATTAAAATATGCATGGCTCGAGAGTTGCAAACGGATACTCCATTTCAACAAGTTGTGGAGATTGCAAGGAAGATTGGGGGTGTTTTAGGCGAGGAAAGGGAGTCTAAGGAGGCCAAAAGTTCTCGAAGATCTGGAGGGTTCAGTGGATTTTACTCTTCAGCTAGGACCTATTATAGTGGAGGCTCAAACAGTCGGCCAGCTCAGTCCGCACATCAGATTACTCGGAGTGCTCCAATAAGTCCTTACAATGTACCACCGGCATGAGATTCCTATAATGATTATTTCAGTTATCCCTGCACAGACTCAGTACGAGAAATTGTGACCTTAGAGGGGTTGTTATGAGTGCGGTGATACTAGGCACATTATGAGAGATTGTCCCAGAATTAGGAGGGATGGATTTCATCAGAGCACTCCAGCTACAAGCTTTATTCCAGTTAATACTTCACGTGCATAGTCAGCTAGAGGTGGACAACAGGCGGGTAGTAGGCGCCTAAGAGGTGGAGGCCCGACCCGTTGATATAATCGCTATGATTTGGCTGAGGCTGATACACTAGATGGTGTCGTTACAGTTACGATCCCGAATTGTTATAAAAGAATATTTTCCCTTAGTTTGATTAGGATCTGAATATTGAGGTGAGTCCTCCTATTATGCTCCGCTTATGGGTAAGCTTCGTAAATTTGTGACCCACTTATATGTTTATCCCTGCTGGGAGATTTGAAGATGTGAGCCCGCGTCTGTCATTTTATTTTTGGTACACCATTGAGGGCTATAAGTCCAAAAGTAATTTTTATTATTCATTACAATGGGTTTAATGTGTTTCGGAACAATTGATTCCAATTTTTTTGAATTATATGCCCTACCGGTATGAAAGTTCATTATGTGTTATGAAAACTATTTATGAAATATATGGAAAAGAAGAAAGAAAGGAAATTGAAAATTTTCAGTTGGCACAATGTGCAAAATACTTGTAATTCGGAGTTGAGGACGAGATCCTAGCATTTTTCTATAATGTGAAATATTTAAACCGGGCAGCAAGCCGCGGTGGAATTATATAAGGACGAGGTCCTTGTGGTGAAATATTTATGAGTTTAAAATTCTCCCTTAGTAAAATCTAATTTGTACAATAGTATTAATAGGGAGTCATGCCTGTTAGGCTTATTTGATAATTCTTGTATATTTTCTGTTCATATTCATCCATTTTCGTGCTGTAAACATTGTATTTTAGCCTATGAGGTGAGTGCCCAGGTGGTGTTAAATGTGACTCATTAATCCGAGTAAGTAATTATGAGGTCTTCATGCCTCACATTCTGTTGTCAATGTTGGAAAAAATTCGAAACGAGGTGGTGGTTAATATGAGATTAATTGATGATACTGGAATTAATTATGAAAAGCTTTTAAGACTAGAGATGTGGTGATGAGCATATATAAGATATGCTTCATGTCCTGATATCATTATGATAATGCAGTGCTTGTAATGTTGAGGTTAGTGTTATTGATATATACATTGTGGTGCCTTGTTGGATGTGTTGTTAGGAGTTGTTTTGGTGTTACTCTGGCAGGTGGTTAGGCCCAATTACAGGAAAGACTCTGCCAAAATTTCTTAAAATTTTGGGAGTTATTAAAAATTTGGGGGATTGAAACGTGCAAAAGAAGAGACAAATTATGTTATGTATTTGAGGGCGAATGATCCTAAGCGGGAAAAACTAAAACACCCCAAAACAAAACAAAATTTGAAGTACTTCAACATTATCAAGAAAGTTAATGTGTGCGTAGGCATGAGTTGCTACACCCAGTTGAGACTAATACCGTGCGTTGATGGAAATCAGACTTTTTAAAAATGTTTGGAGCGTAAGAAATTTGGTATTAAAGTTTACAAATATGGATAAAAGAAATAATCTCAATTGAGATGGTGTTGTCAGGCTTATCTCAAATGCGGTAACGTGGGATTAACCGTGATTATATGTGTAAAAGTAAAATCATTGATTTGGTAACCTTAGAATAATTCTTAGCATATTCGAGGACGAACGTTTGTTTAAGAGGTGGAGAATGTAATGATCCGGTCGGTCGTTTTAAGAATTTAAGTCCGGTTCGGTGGCATAAGGCCCTGAGCAGCTTCGTAATATATATTATGACCCGCGTGTGTGGTCGAGTTTGATTTTCGGAAGATTCAGAATTAAATTTAAAGAAAATTTCTCATTTTGAAGCTTAAATGGAAAGAATTGACCGGAGAGTTGACTTTTGAGGAAACAACTTCAGAATGGAATTTTGATGATGCCAATATCTTCGCATGGTGATTTTGGAGTTAGGAGTGTGTCCGAATTTGAATTTGGAAGTCCGTAGGACAATTCGGTGCATTTTGGCGAAAGTTGGAAAATAGAAGATTTTTGAAAAATTTGACCGAGAGTTGACTTTTTGATATCGGTGTCGGAATCTGATTCTAAGAATTGAAACAGCTCCATTATATCATTTATGACTCATGTGCAAAATTTGAAGTCATTCCGGATTGATTTGATACGTTTCGGCGCAAAATATAGAAGTTGGAAGATTTGAAAACTCATAATTTGATTCGATGCGCGATTCGTAATTTCGGTGTTGTTTAACGTGGTATGAAGCCTCGACTAAGTTCATATTATATTTTGGGACATGTTAGTATAATTGGTTAAGGTCCCGAGGGCCTCGGGTGAATTTCGGAAGGTAAACGGAATGGATTTCGAACAAAGAGGGTTGCTGGAAATTTCTGTTGCAGAGCTGTTCGCCAGAAATTTCTGTTTAGTAAAGCCAACTTTATAAACTTATATCTCGCAATCTACAAGGAATCTGAAAATTTTGTAAAATGACAAAGTTGTAGCCCTTTGATTCTAGTTTCCTGAACGTTAAAGCATTCATTATTTGGACATTTGTATAAAAAGTTATAATGGATTGAATGAAGGCTAGTAGAGCAATTTCGCCAGAAATTTCTGATGCGTGGAGCTGACTTTGAAAGCTTATATCTCGCAATTCATAAAGAATCAGAAAAGTTTCAAAACATAAAAATTGTAGTCTTTTGATCTGGTCATTTCCTTTTGGATTTTTGGATCACGGTTCTTGAGCGATTTTCACGGGAAAATATTGGGGTAAGTGTTCCTTATCCTATATTGATTATATTTCATGATTCCATACTCATTTACATCATAAATTCGTGCATTTATGGAAGAAAAATCAAGATTTTTACAAAATCTTCCAAAAACGAAAATGTAAGATTTGGAGGTTGAGTTGCTATCAGAATTTGATAAAATTGTTATGGGTGGACTCGTAATTGAATGGGTTGTCGAATTTTATAAGTTTCGTCGAATTCCGAGATGTGGACCCCACAGGCGATGTTTGAGTTAAATTTCGGATTTTATTTAAAAATTAGTATTTTCATATGGAATTAATTCCTATAATTAGTATTCACTGAATTGAATTAATTCGGTTAGATTTGAGCTGTCCGGAGGTCAATTCAAGCAAGAAGGCTATTTTGGAATATCGGCCTAACTTCAAAAAGGTAAGTGTCTTGCTTAACCTCGAGTGGGGAAATTACCCCTTAGGCATTGAGTCTTATGTGCCATTTGTGAAATATGAAAAGCCGTGTACGCGAGGTGACGATTACATACTCAGGCTTATATGTGCAAAATTCATTGAGTTGAAGTCTTGGGCAAATTGTGTAGTAATTTGGATAATTGTTAGTATTTATTAAATCATCTATTTGCCATGCCTAAATTCTTATTGTTGAATTTATTTTTATATGACAATTTGATGTGATTGTTACTTAAAAATTTATATGTATTCCGTGAGTTTGATAATTTGATATTATTTGGAATTTAATTTCATTATGGATTTTTCCTCTACAAATAATTAATTAAACAAGCTTATGAAGGTGTTGTCCTATGTTGAGTTATTTTTTCATCTTTTTTGTTGTTTTGAAGTTTTATATACATTGTGTGGAGCCTTGGGCTATTTGTTGTAAAATTAATTGATTTGTTATAACTTTGGAATTGGTTGTGGCCATTGGGAAAATTGTGATATGAATTGATTTTTGTTATGTTGCTGTGATAATACATGTAAATTGTTGAGTTATTACTTTGAGGATATAAGAGTGGCATTCTACTATTGATATTATGTGGGTATAAGGGTGATATTTCACTGTTGTTATGTGTGTTGGGATATTGTCTGGACGGAGTGATAATGGTGGCTATAGGAGCGATAAGGGTGGTTATAGGATCGATAAAGGTGGCTATTGATATTGTCAGGGCGGAGGGATAATTGAGGCTATTATATGAGTGATAAGGGTGGCTATAGGAGAGATAAGGGTGGCTATTGTCAGGGATGATATGTGATGATGTGAGATTGTTGCTTTGAAAATTTTTATGTGATGTTGTGATTTTCATTGTGTTTATTTTTATATCTCGTGCAATGGGTCTTGTTGTTGGTAAATTGGTAATTGTAACGACCCGACTTGTCGTTTTAAGGATTTACACCCCGTTCAGTGACTTAAGGTCTCGAGCAGCTTCGCAATATGTATTATGACCCGTGGGTGTGGTCGAGTTTGAATTACTGAATATTCGAAATTAAATTAAAAGAACAATCCTTATTTCGAAGTTTAAATGAAAAACAAGTTGACCGGATATTGACTTATGTGTAAACAACCTCGGAATTTAATTCTGATGATTTCAATAGCTCCGTATGGTGATTTTAGACTTAGGAGCGTGTCCGAAAAATTATTTAGAGGTCCGTAGTGGAATTAAGCTTGAAATGACGAAAGTTAAATTTTTGGGAAGTTTGACCGGGGGTTGACTTTTTGATATCGAGGTCGGAATTCGATTCTGGAAATTGGAATAGCTTTGCTATGTCATTTATGACTTGTGTGCAAAATTTGAAGTTATTCCGGATTTATTTGATGTACTTCGGCACAAGATATATAATTTGAAAGTTCAAAGTTCATTAGGCTTGAATCGAGGTGTGATTCATGATTTTAGCGTTGTTTGATGTGATTCGAGGTTTCGACTAAGTTCGTATGATGTTTTAGGACTTGCTGGTATATTTGGTTGAGGTCCCGAGGGGCTCAGGTGAGTTTCGGGGTGGTTTCTGACCATTTCTAGGCCATCTTTAATTGCTGGTTTCTGCCTACAGAGGTGTGCATCACGATCGGGAACTTTTGGTCGCGTTCGCGAAGAGCAAACAACAGTTTTGGGCCTTGTGAATTGCGATCGCGGAAGCTCTTTCGCGATCGCGTAGAACAAATCTCGGTTGCACTGACCCGATTTTGGAAGCTTATATCACGCAATCTATAAGGAATTGGGAGATAATCAAAAGATAAAAGTTGTAGCCCTTGCTGTCTAGTTTTCCGAAAAGTAAACCATTCGTCATTTAGAGTTGTGTACAAAATGTTATGGTAGATATACTACAGGCTGTCCGGGAAGAGTTTGGAAATCTCTATTACATAGAGCTAAGTTTAGAAGCTTATATCTCAAAATATATAAGGAATTGGGAGATAAGTAACAAATGAAAGTTATAACCCTTGGAATCTAGGTTTTAGAAAGTTAAACCATTTATCATTTGGAGTTTTGTACAAAATGTTATGACCATTGAAGTAGAGGCTATCTGGAAGAGTTGGGGAGTTTGTTCTTCGCGATCGCGATTGGTTTTCCGCGATCGCGAAAAGCAATTTTGGGGCTGAAAAATTTTGTGCTTAGCGATCGCGAAGCATTTTCCGCGATCGCGAAGAGTAAATACCTGGGCAGTAGATATATTTCGAGGTTTCAGCCATTGTTGATATATTTGGAGCTATGGAGCTCGGATTGAAGCGATTTTTGAGGCGATTTTCACCATATGGATTGGGGTAAGTGTTTTATATCCTAAAGTGTTTATATTTCATGAATCTATGATTATATTTATCGTTTAATTCGGATTTTAATGGAAGAAATCAAGAGTTTTGTAAAATTTTCCAAAAACGAAAATTTAAGATTTGGAGGTCGAGTTGTTATCGGAATTTGATAAAATTGGTAATGTTGAACTCCTATCGGAATGGGTGTTCGGATTTGGTGAAAATTATGTCGGGTTCCGAGGGGCGAGTCCCGCGTTGACTTTTGTTGACGTTTTGGAAAAAAACTTTTAAGTCGACATATTATTATCCGGAATTATTTTCGATGAATTTTAATGAAGTTATACAATTAAGTTGGATAGATTTAAGCTATCCAGAGGCCAATTCAAGCAAGAAGGCTATTTTGGAATATAGGCCTAAATTCAAAAAGGTAAGTGTCTTGCTTAACCTCGAGTGGGGGAATTACCCCTTAGGCATTGAGTCTTATGTGTCATTTGTGAAATGTGAAAAACTGTGTACGCGAGGTGACGAATACGTACTCGGGCTTATACGTGCAAAATTCATTGAATTAAAGTCTTAGGCATTATTGTGTAGTAAATTGGGAAATTATGAAAAATTATTAAATCATCTGTTTGCCATGTCTAAATCCTTATTGTTGAATTTGTTTTTATATGATAATTTGATGTGATTGTTACTTGAAATATTTATGTAATTTCGTGAGTATTGTTTGTTTAATATTTCTTGGAAATTAAATTCCAATATGAATTTTCTTATGCAAATAATTAATTTAAGCGAGCTTAAGAATAAGTGTTAATATAATTATCTAAATTTGTATTAATGAAGGTTTTGCTTTATGCTGAGTAATATCTACCTCTATTGATTGTTTTGGGGTGTTATATACATTGTGTGGAGCCTTGGGCTATTTGTTGTGAAATTAATTGATTTTTATTATATCTCTGAAATTTGGTTGTAGTTATTGGGCAAATTGTGATATGAATTGATTTTATTATATTGCCGTGGTAATTTTCCGTGTAAATTGTTATGTTGTGTGAGTCATTATTTTAGGGAGATAAGGGTGGCATTTCACCGTTGATATTATGTAGGTATAACGGTGACATTTTATTGTTGTCGTGTTTGTTGGAATATTGTCTGGTCGGAGCAATAAGGGTGGCTATAGGAGCGATAAGGGTGGCTATTGATATGGTGTGGACGGAGCGATAAGTGTGGCTATAGGAACGATAAGGGCGGCTATTGTCAGGGACGATATGTGATGATGTGGGGTTGTGGTGTTGATAATTTTCATGTGATGTTGTAATTTGCTTGTGTTTATTTTTATACCTTGTGCAATTTGTCTTGTTGTTGGTAAATTGATAACAATCTGATTTATGTTGAAATTGGGAGCATGTGGCCATTGCCAGGCGGATTATAAAATGAAATGTGGGCACGAGGTGCCGTGAGTAAATAATGAGGATATTTGGCACGTGAATTGTCCGTGTAGTTGTGATATAAAATGTGGAAACGAGGTGTTGTGATGAAATGATAATGATAATTGGCACGTGAATTGTCCATGTAATTGTGATATGAAATGAGGGCAGGAGGTGCCGAAAAAATATGATGATTTAATTATGGGCACGAGGTGCCGTGAAAATATAAAAATGGGCTGAGACCCATATTTTTATGATTATGAAATGAGGTGTCATATGGTGACATTTTAATTGAAAGAATTATATTAAAAATATTTATTTGGAACGATTTTTATTCAAAAAGAATTATATGAAAGAATTGTATTTGAAAGATATTTATTTGAGAAAATTATATTTAAAAAGATTTATTGAAAGAATTATATTTGAAAAATAATTATTTGAGAAAACTACATTTGAAAGAGAGTTTTTTGGAAGAATTATATGTGATGGATATTTATTTGAAAAACTTGAATTAATTAGGCATACATGTATTTATTAATTGTTGAGTGATATTTATGGTATTCTTGTTGTCTTGCTGCGCATACCACTGGTTGTTTTATCCAGCCCTTATTGCTATCTGTTTCCTAGTATTTTGTATATTATACTGCACTGGTTATTAGATTAGTGAGTGTCTTGACTGTACCTCGTCTCTACTCCATTGAGGTTAGTCTTGATACTTACTGGGTACCGATCGTGGTGTACTTATACTACACTTCTGCACATTTTTGTGCAGAGCCATGTATTAGAGATATCAGTCTTGAGCAGAGTTAAAGTAAGACCGTAAGGATTCAAGGTAGAGCTGCTTTGTCGTCGCAGTCCTTTGGAGTCTTTTCATTTCATTGTATTGTTAAATTTTAATCAAACAGTATTATATATTCGGTCCTCGTGATCATTCCATGTATTCAGTTAGAGTTCATGACTCAGTACTTCCAGTCTTGGGAGGTTGAATATTCATATTTATTCCGCTGTTAGTTTTGGTTACTTATTTAATGCAAAAAATGGCTTCAAAATGTAATAGAAATCGACTTACGTAGTCTTAGAGACTAGGTGCCATCACGACGCCTGTAGTGGAATTTTGGGTCGTGACAAGTTGGTATCAGAGCCCTAGGTTCATAGGTTCTACGAGTCTAGTAGAGTCTTGCGGATCGGTACGGAGATGTCTGTACTTATCTTCGAGAGGCTACAGAACTGTTAGGAAATTTTCACTTCTTTCATTCCTGTCGTGCGGATTTGTTGATTGTAGAATTTGAGCCTTTGTATCTCTATTCTCTCACAGATAGTGAGGACACGTGCTACCGGGTTAGCTGAACAGGCATCCGCGCACACTACTAGGGCTACAAGAGGCCGAGGCAGAAGAAGGGCACGTGCTACGACTAGAGCACCTATCAGAACAACAGTTGAAGAGCCACCGGTAGCTTCAGTTGGGGGACAGGTACCAGAAGCACCTGTGGTTACACCTGGACTTCAGGAGACTTTAGTACAGTTCATGAGTATGTTCGGTACATTAACTCAGGCGGGATTGATCTCTATTACACCAAACATTCCGCAGATTAGGGGAGTAGCTCAGACTCTCTACCAAAACTCTAGAGCAACAGGTTCACATTGGACAGGTTCCAGGTGTAGTACCGGTACAACATGTTATTCCGGTTCGGCCTGAGGTCAGGCCCAAGACATCAGAAGAAGAACAAAAGAAACTTGAAAGGTTTAAGAAATATAATCCACCAACTTTCAGTGGCACGGATACAGAGGATGCCCAAGAATTTCTGAAAGTTGTCACCATATTCTCCGCTCCTGGGTATTGTGGAAGTGAGCGGAGTTTCCTTTACTACATTTCAACTATCAGGCGTAGCGTATCAGTGGTGGCAAATCTATGAAGAAGGTAGACCAGCCGATGCCACACCACCAACTTGGGCTCAATTTTCGGAAATGTTCTTGAAAGAGTTTGTTCCCCATACTCTCAAAGATGCGTGGCGCACAGAGTTTGAACGGTTGCGTCAGGGCACTATGACAGTGTCAGAATATGCTATCAGGTTCAGTGAGTTAGCCCGTCATGCACCTATCTTGGTTCGTACAATTAGAGAGCGAGTTCGCAGATTCATTAAGGGGCTCGATTATGATATTAAAATATGCATGGCTCGAGAATTGCAAACTGATGCTCCATTTCAACAAGTATTGGAGATTTCAAGAAAGATTGAGGGCGTTTTAGGCGAGGAAAGGGAGTCTAAGGAGGCCAAAAAGTCTCAAAGATCTGGAGCGTTCAGTGGGTTTTACTCTTCAGCTAGAACCCATTATAGCGGAGGCTCAAGCAGTCGGTCAGCTCAGTTCGCACATCAGATTAATCGGAGTGCTCCAGTTTATAGTGCACCACCGACACAAGATTCTTACAGTGGTTATTCAAATTATCCGGCACAGACTCAGTACGAGCGGCTGCGACCTCAAAGGGGTTTTTATGAGTGTGGTGATACTAGGCATATCATGAGAGATTGTCCCAGACTTGGGAGAGGTGGATTTCATCTGAACACTCCAACCACAAGCTTTATTCCAGTTGATACTCCAAATGCACAATCAGCTAGAGGTGGACGACAGGCGGGTAGTGGGCGCCTAAGAGGTGGAGGCCCGACCCATTGATATAATCGCTATGATTTGGCTGAAGCCGATACACCAGATGGTGTCGTTACAGGTACGATCCCGAATTGTTATAAAAGAATATTTTCCCTTAGTTTGATTAGGATCTGAATATTGAGGTGAGTCCTCCTATTATGCTCCGCTTATGGATGATGTCACGATCCAATTTCACCTATAGGTCGTGATGGCGCCCAACACTACGGCTAGGCAAGCCAACTAATAAATCAATCGTACATTGGTTAAACTTTTATTCCAAGAAAAATATTGAAATACCAACTTCTACCAATGTGTGTGCCAAGACCCGGTGCCACAAGTGCATGAGCATCTAGTAGATTATACAAAACTCCAAATACTGTCTGAAATGAAATAGACAGAATATAAATATAAGAAGAGACACTGTAGCTGCAGAACGGCTCGGAAAGGCAGCTCACCACTATGCCTCGGGATGATGTGGGTATGTGATGATAGGTCCTCCACTAGTACCT